>JAJEJO010000164.1:526560-551750 GCA_020662805.1 Glaucomys volans
AACACCATTGCTCCTCAAATTATTCCACAAAATAGAAAGTGATAGAACACTTCCAAATCCATTTATGAAGCCAGTATCTCACTCATACAGAAACCAGATAAGAACACATGAAGGAAAAAAAAGTACACACCAGTATCCCTGATAAGTGCAAAAATTCTTAATAAAATAGCAGCAAGTTATATCCAGCAATGTATTAAGAAGAGTGTACATAGGGACATGTTGGTTATGTCCCAGGGATGCAAGAATTTTTTAACATACATGAATCAATAAATGTAATTTGCCACATATACAGCAATAAGGACAAACATCACATAGTCATCTCAATATAATAGATGCAATGAAGACCTTTGACAAATTCATCACACATTTATGATAAAAATACTGGAGAAACGAGGAGAACCTACCTCAACATAATAAAGGCTGTGTACAACAAACCCAAAGCCAACGTCTTAACGAATAGGGAAAAACTGAAAGCATTTCTTTTAAAATCCAAAACAAGGCAAGGATATCCATTTTCACCACTTCTATTCAATATAGTACTAGAACTCTGTCTAGAAGGAAATGAAATAAAAAAAGAAAAAAGGAAGTCAAAATTAACACTGTTTGCAGATGAAATGATTCTATACTTAGGAGATCCAAAAAGCTCTATCAGAAGACTGCTAGAATTAATAAATTCAGAAAAATAGCAAGTTACAAAATAAACATACAAAAATGAATAGCTTTCTTATATACTAATAATTAATCTGATGAGAAAGTAATCAGTTGAACAGTCCTTTTCACCTCTAGTTCTCCATCTTGAATCTCCTGACTAATTCTTTAGGATAGATATCAAGGAATGGTATACCTGGATCATATGGTGGTTCCACTCCTCATCTATTGAGAAAGCTTGATACTGATTTCCATAGTGGTTGTAGTAATTTATAATTCCACCAACAATGTGAAAGCATTACTTTTTATCCACATCCTTTCCAGTATTTATTAATGTTTGTGTTCTTGATGACTGCCATTCCTACTAGAGTAAGATGAAATCTCAGTGTAGTTTTTTGCATTTCCCTAATTGCTAGCAATGTTGAACTTTTAAAAATATATTAGTTAGAAATTTGCATTTTTCTTTGAAGAAGTATCTGTATAGTTCATTAGACAATTTATTAATTTTGTTATTTGGCTTTTTGGTCTTAAGTTTTTTGAGATCTTTATCTGTTCTGGATATTATTCCACTGTCAGAAGTATAACTAGCAGACTTCCATTCTGCAGGTTTTCTCTTCACATTAAATAAAATCAGAGCAGAAATCATTGAAATTTAAACATTACTAATGTTTTTACTTGCTGAGGAAAAGCCTTTTAATTTGATTCAGGCCCAATGATTAACTCTTGGCATTATTTCCTGAACTTTAGGGGTCCTATTTAGAAAGTCATTGTCTACACCTATATGTTGGAGTGTGTACCCTATTATTTCTTATAAGACATGCTCAGTTTCTGGTTTAATTCCTCAGTTTTTGATCCATTTTGAAGTAACTTTTGTGCAGGGTGAGATATAAGGATCTAGTCTCCTTCTTCTACCTTTGGATAACTAGTTTTCCCAGCACAATTTGTTTAAAAAAGCATCTTTTCTCCAATGTATGTTTTTTGCACATTAGTCAAGAATGAGATGACTATCTATGTGGGCTTGTCTCTGTGTCTTCTATTCTATACCTTTGGTCTATGTATCTATTTTGAAGCAAGTACCATGCAGTTTTTGTTAGCATAGCTCTATAGTATAATTTGAAGTCAGGGATTGTGATACCTCCAGCACTACTGTTTTGACTTAGAATTGTTTGGGTTACTCTGGTTTTTTTATTCTACTAAATGAATTTTATGACTGTTTTTTCTTCTACTTCTGTAAAGATTATCATTGGTACTGTGAGAGGGATTACATTGAATCTGAATGTTGCTTTAGTACTATGGCCATTTTAGCAATATTAATTCTGCCTATCCACAAATGTGGGAGTTCTTTCCATCTTCTAGTATGTTCTTTGGTTTCTTTCTTCAGTGTCTAACAGTTTTCATTGTGGAGTTATTTCACCTCCTTGGCTAGATTTATTCTTTAGGATTGTTTTGTGTTTGTTTTTTAGGCTATGGTGAAAAGGATTGTTCACCTGATTACTTTCTCACCAGATTAATTATTAGTATATAAGAAAGCTATTCATTTTTGTATGTTTATTTTGTAACTTGCTATTTTTCTGAATTTATTAATTCTAGCAGTTATCTGATAGAGCTTTTTGGATCTTCTAAGTATAGAATCATTTCATCTGCAAACAGTGTTGATTTTGACTTCCTTTTTTCTTTTTTTATCCCTTTCATTTCATGAAATAGAAAAGGAGGGAACCCTTCCAAACACATTCTATGAGGCTAACACCACCCTGACACCAAAATCAGACAAAGGCACATCAAGGAAAGAAAACTTCAGACCAATATCCCTGATAAACATAGATGCAAAATTCTCAATAAAATTCTGTCAAATCACATACAAAAACACATTAAAAAAAAGTGTACCATGATCAAGTGGGTTTTATCCACTTGCAAGCTTGGTTCAACATATGGAAATCAATAAACATAACACATCACATCAATAGACTTTTGACAAGAATCACATGATTATTTCAATAGACACAGGTAAAGAATTTGACAAAATATAGCACCTCTTTTCTAGTGTTTTTAAAACACTAGAAAAACTAGGGATAGTACAAGCATACCTCAACATTGTAAAAGCTATCGATGCTAAACCTAGCATCATTCTAAATGGAGAAAAATTGAAAGCATTCCTCCTAAAAACTGGAACAAGAAAGGAATGCCCTCTTTCACCACTTCTATTCAACTCAGTCCTTGAAACTCTAGCCAGAGCAATCAGACAGAAGAATTAAAGAGATGCAAATAGGTAAAGAAGAAATCAAACTATCACTATTTGCTGAAGACAAAATTCTATATTTAGAAGATCCAAAAAATTCCACCAGAAAACTTCTAGAACTAATAAATGAATTCAGCAAAATAGAAGGATATAAAATGAATACCCATAAATCAAATGATTTCTACACATAAGTGATGAATCCTCTGCAAGAGAAATTAGGAAAACTACCCCATTCACAATAGCATCAAAAAACTAACAAACAAAATACTTGGGAATCAATCTAACAAAAGAGATGAAAGACTTGTACAATGAAAACTACAAAACACTAAGAAAGAAATTGAAGAATACCATAGAAGATGGAAAGAGCTCCCATGCTGTTAAATAGGCAGAATTCATATTGTCAAAATGGCCATACAACCAAAAGTGATATACAGATTCAATACAATTCCTATTAAAATCCCACTGACATTCTTCATAGAACTAGAAAAAGCAATCATGAAATTCATTTGGAAAAATATGACCCCTAATAGCCAAAGCAATCCTTGTCAAGAAGAGTAAAGCAGGAGGTATCACAATACCAGACCTTAAACTATACTACAGAGCAATAGTAGCAAAAACAGCATGGCATTGGCACCAAAATAGAAATGTAGACCCATGGTACAAAATAGAAAACACAGAGAAACCCACACAAATATGGTTATCTCAGACTTGACAGTGTTGCCAAAAACATACATTGGAGAAAAGATAGCCTCTTCAACAAATGGTGCTGGGAAAGATGGAAGTCCATATATAACAAAATGAAATTAAGCTTCTGTCTCTTGCCCTGCATAAAAATCAACTCAAAATGGAATAAAGACTTAGGCACTAGACCAGAGATCCTGCACCTAATAGAAGAAAAATTGATCCAAATCTTCATCATGTAGGCTTAGGAACTGACTTCCTTACCAAGACTCCTAAAGCACAAGAAGTAAAATTAAGAATCAATAAATGGGATGGATTCAAACTAAACAGCTTCTTTTCAGCAAAGGAAACAATTAATAACATGAAGAGAGAGCCTACAGTATGGGAGAAAATCTTTATAACGCACACCTCAGAGCACTAAACTCCAGGATATATAAAGAATTCAAAAACCTTAACACCAAAAAAACAATAACCCAAACAATAAATAGGCTAAGGAACTGAACAGACACTTCACAGAAAAAGTACAATCAATCCATAAATGTATGAAAAAATGTTCATCATCTCTAGCAATTAGAGATGCAAGTCAAACTAAGATTTCATCTCACTCCAGTCAGAATGGCAATTATCAAGAATACAAGCAATAATAAGTGCTTGTGAGGATGTGGGGAAAAAGGTACACTCATACATTGCTGGTGGGACTGCACATTGTGCAACTGGAAAGCAGTATAAAGATTCCTCAGAAAACTTGGAATGGAACCACCATTTGACCCAGCTATCCCACTCCTTGGACTATACACAAAGGGCTTAAAATCAGCATACTACAGTAACACAACCACGTAAGTGTTTATAGCAGCTCAACTCACAATTGCTCAACTATGGAACCAACCTAGATGCCCTTCAAGAGATGAATGGATAAAGAACATGTGGTACATATACATAAGGGAATATTACTCAGCCTTAAAGAAGAATGAAATTATGGCACTTGCAGATAAATGTATGGAACTAGAGAATATCATGCTAAATGTAATAAGCTAATCCCCCAAACACAAAGGCCAAATATTTTCTCTGATAAGTGAATGCTGATCCATATTGTGGGGGGGGGGTAGGGAAGAATGAAGGAACTTTGAATTGTGCAAAGTGGAGTGAGGAGAGGGGTAGGTGGTAGGGATGGGAAGGATGGTAGAATGAGACAGACATCATTATCCTATATACATGTATGATTACACTACTGGTTTGACTCAGTACCATGTACAGCTGGAGAAATGAGAATTTATGCTCCACTTGTGTACAATGTGTCAAAATGCATTCTACTGTCATGTATAACCAATTAGAACAAATTTAAAAAATTTACAAAAAGGAATCAAAGTCAGCCTACTATAGTGATACATGCAAAACTATGTTTATAGCAGCACATTTCACAATAGTGAAACTCTGGAACCAGCCTAGAAGTCTGTTAATGGATGAATGGATAAAGAATGTATATACATTAGAGTTATATTCGTCCATAAGAATGAAATTATGTCATTTGCAGGGAAATGATGATGGAACTTGAGAACATGATAAGCAAAACAAGCCAAACTCAGAAAATCTAGTGTCTTATGTTTTTACCAAAGAGGAAAAAGGGAAAGAAAAGTGTGGGCAAATCTCATGAAAATTAAAGGGAAACTACTAAGTAAAGTGACCAAGGTGGGGAGGCCAAAGCAGAAAGGGAGGGAAACGGGACACACTGGAGAATGATATTGGTTAAATTATCTTGTAATACTGTGTGCATGCATGGATGCATTACAATAATTCCCACCAAAATGTACCAAGAAAAGATGTGAAAAAAAGGATATGTTTCTAAAAATTTTCATTTTTTTTTACATTACTGTCATTAACAACCAAGCTTATGTTATTGTTTCATATTGTTTTTATTTTTATTTAATTTATATTACTTTGTCATGCTGAGGATTGAGGCCAGGGCCTCATATACACTAGGCAAGTGTTTTACCCTGAGTTGCATCACCAGCCCTTTGCCTGTTTTTAAAATTTGTTTTCTTGGAATGCATGATCTTCTCTTTTCTGAGGTATAGAAGTCAAGAGAACAGATTCAGAAGTTGTTCTGCCTGGTTTAAAGATTGTCATACTAACTGTGTTACCTTTGGAAATCACTTAACTCATAGGGACTCAGTTTTTGTAGTGGAAAAATGGAAAATGATATCTCCCTCATCTGGTGATAGACACACACATACTACACACACACACACACACACACACACACACACAGAGAGCACATATTGCATCTTTTTGCTTTATCTTTCAAATTTTACAAAAAGCTTCATGTACTGACTCTTTGTAGGTGAAAGTGATCAAGACAATTATTTGTGTGTATATAATGGTGCTTTAATAGCAGTTCAGAGATCTGTAAACTTTTTGTATAAAGGGTCAAATGATAATTATTTCAGGCTTTTTGGACATATACTCAAGACTGCCATTGTGTAACAAAAGCAACTGTAGATTAAACATGCTAATATTTGGATGTGGCTTTGTTTAAATAAAACTTTATTTACAAAACAGGCTATGGCTGGCTTTGACCCACAAGTCATAGTTTGCTGACCTTTGATTTGACTGATGGTTACCATAAAAATTTGAAGTTATCAGGCAATTATGCCTTTTCTTCTTCAAATTATATCTACTCATTCTCTGTGGTTCTGTGTTTGTGCTGTGCTTCTCTGCAGTGGTCTGAATATTCACTTTTCAATTGTTCAACAAGCAAGCTCTCTGATTTGTGTGTTAGAGCAGAACTCAATTTTATAGTGTTAATTCGGACTCATTAAATAAAATTATGCATAAATTTTTAGAATTAAACCTTCTCATAATAAGAAAGCTTCTTTATTTTCTTACCTTGATCTCATTGAGCATATAATCATAGGATTCTTTTTTCAGGGGAAAAAAATGAATTCTATCTAGTTCTTTTGTTCAGAGTCTCAAATTCTTCACTCTTCTCTGTCATGTGCATAATTCATGTGATTATGGACAGTAATCAATATGTGAGTTCCTAATTTATTCCTCTCATTGGAATCATCATGTTGACATTAACTCATTGTTATCCAATGTTGTGACATAGATCTAGACCTTATTTTCTAGGTATATAGAAATGTTAATTGGTAAACTGGGAATGAATTTGCACTCAAAATGAAGACATCCAGAGATGGCCATACATGGATGTGGTGAGTCTATAAGTGTGCCTTGGTCTGTAGGGGGCATAGTTGATTGAGCATCTCAGTGGCTGCTTCTTTAATTTCATCACTTTTACACCAGGCTTCCCACAGACTGCTTGTAATCAATGTCTAAGGGCAACTGAAATATTAATGAAGGCTGTTTTCTGGTTGATGTGCAGGAACTTTGACTAAAGGACTCTAACAAACTGCCAAACTTCTAGAACTGGACTGCTGTCTAAGATGCTTCCAACCAAACTACCTTTCTTCTGTCTCTGCTTTCTCCAGGATCAGATCCACATCTTATCTAATGGTTTCTTAGAGCCTTCCCTAAATTCCTCTCCATTTCCTTTACAGTCTAATGAATCACTTGAGTTGCTAATCCCAACATGGGGTCTGCTTCTAGGTAATCTATCAAATGGCAAATCTACATTAGAAATTTTGTTTTGCTGTCAGTTTTTGGAATAAGCAAAAATGTTCTAAATGGCAGAAAACACTGTTTGAGAATATAAAAAATACACGAGACTTGGAAAAATTCCCTTTGTTTTGCGGGGTAGAATACTAAGCATGCTGTAAAGAAAAAGTGAAGGTTTCATTGAAATTTTAGCTCTAGGAAGGTCATGCAAGAAAGCAGAGAACTAGTCCCTTGTAAGCCCTTGTAAAAACTGAAAGATCTCTCCCAATCCTCCTCATGGGAACTGACCAAAATCAAATTGTTTAAAAAGTATTAAGTAACATTGGAAGAAATTCTTTTCACTAGGCACTGCAAACACTGTGGAATTTAGTGGAAATATCCTAAGGCATTATTTTCCAGTCTCTTAATCATGTCTGTTTGGAGTGAGGTACAGCAGACTTGTGTTGTATTTCTCAAATTCATCTGTCATTTTTCTTTGGGAAATTTATTTATTTTGACAGACTTTCTAGATAAGGAAAGCCTTTGGATTGTTATTCAATAGAATTCCAATTGAGGGAAGGAAAATCATTTATATTGTGCCTGAAAGAAAAATATAGTAGACATACAAACGTGGAAAAGTTTATGACTTAAATGAGTACCAACACAACATACAAATTATATGTTCATTATGGTTACCATGGTGTTAACATATGTATGTATGTGTGTATATGTGAGTATGCATATGCATGTGTGCGTGTAGAATACAAAGTTAACACTAATAAATGGCATATTGCCAAGACTAAATGATTTTCTTAGTTCCTCAATTTCTGAAGCTTTCTCTTATATTCAGTATTATAATTTAGGTATTAAACACTATAAAAATACTTACATGTTGTATGATAATACTTTAAATTATTCATAGGAATGAATATACATAGGGTTTGCAATTATTTTGAATATCATTTTTAAAATTCAGCCAATAAAAATGTTCAGTTTTTGTTCATTAATGATTAGTTAATGTAGAAATAGTAGAGGTGATATACATATATATATTTCATTTATGTATCATTTTTATAAAAGATACTGGTCTTCTTTTAGAAAGCTATGATTTCTTAATAATTTTAATTATTCTATGACAAATATTGTTGAAAATTTAAAATTGTAAATATACTCAATTTCACTCTAAACATTTCTCATTTTGACATTTGCCTTTCAAACATGATCCCCAAACTAAGTCTTGCCCTTAAGGAAAAAAAGACTAACCAATTTGAACTATAAATGGAATGTACTGTTTCTCCTGGTTAATATTTTAGTGTAAAAATAACCAAAAGGCATATATGATTGCATTTCACACTTCATAAGTGTTTCACATCTTCCTTTTATTATCTCATTTTATCCTCCCAAGTTTGTTGAAATGTATGATATAATTATTTCCCTTTGACCAAATGAATATACACAATTGATATTCAATAGATCTGGAATTCAATCTTAATCTCAATCCGACTCCAGGTACATCAGAATCAACGGCAAACAAAATGGAAATGAAACATAAATATAAGAATGTATAGAAGGAATGAATACACTACAAGAGTAAAATTTAACTCAGATCTCTAATCATGAACATGTTTAATCTTCAGGGACATATAGTAACTAAATGATTCTCAATTTTTATATCATTTTTTAAAGAACATCACAATTGTAAACTGTAAAAATAGAAACCTTAGTTATAATTTCTCCTCTCTAAAACAAATACGAATATTTTAATGTGTTTATTTTTTTGTCTTTTTCCTTTTCTTTCAGTGAGCATCTTTAATGATAAGATCTCATATTTTGGAGGAAAGAGACGTAAAAATAAGACCTGAAAGTATAAAGGATCAATTCCTTTTGTGTTATGGATGAGAAAATTTCTTTGGTGAGTTGTTCTCTTTCCTCTTTCTTTATCTAAAACTCAAACCTAGGAAAATTTAAATAATCCATTTCACTTGTATGACAGAGAACCAGAGAGAAATTAGCATTTTATGGAAAACAGTAACTTAGAAGAGACAAAGCTTTCTTAGGTTTAAATATTTCATGGATTTGTGAACCAGAAAAGTAGATATAATCAGAAACTTAAGCTGAAGAAATCCAGTTGTTGGAAATTCTGTATTTAAGCAATTGCAGACCACATAAGTATATTCATAGTAAACATAATTTTGCACTCTGCTTTTTTCACTTATACTGCAATATTTATAACTTATGAAAGTGTTCTTCCTCAAAGATCTGCAAAAGATTTACTTCTCTATTAGTTTTTAAATAAGTTGTTGTTTGATTTCAGACTGTTTGTTTTTAATTTTTACAGACTGCATTTTGATTCATTGTACACAAATGGGGTACAACTTTTTATTTCTATGGTTGTGCATGATGTAGATTCATGCCATTCATGTTTAATTTTTAAATGTGCTTGGAATTTATTTTGGTAAAGCCTGTGTATAGGGGGACTCATTATTACCATTTTGCTAACTAGGCTCACTCTTTTAAAAATAATCCTTACTCTCTATTTCTTTGATATATCATCTTCATTAAATAGAGCATTCCTATCACTACCCAAAGCCAAACTATTTTATGGCAATGGTCCATGAGTCTAGTCTTGTGCCAGCATCACCCTTTCAAAAGTAAATGCTGTGTGGACTCATTCCTATGTCACTGAAATTCCCTGCCTCTGTGCCCTTGACCTTTCTTCATGACAGTGTGGATACAATATTATATTGTTGATTTTTTTTTTTTTTTTTTAGTTCTGGGTATTGGACACAGGGCCTCATTCATGATAGACAAGTGCTTTACCACTGAACTACATCCTAATGGCTTTTACTCTTTTTTTCCTTTCTTTTCTTTTTTTTATTTTTTGGTACTGCAGATTGAACCCAGGGGTGCTTTACCAATGATCTATATCCCCAGTACTTTTATTTTTTATTTTTATTTTGAAACAGGGTCTCATTAAGTCCGTGAGGCCAGCTTGAAAACTGTGATCCTTCCAAATTGCTGAAATTATAGGTGTGCACCAATGCACCTGGCCAATGGTCATGTCTTTTTCTAAGACCACCTCTACTTGTGCACTAGATCCAGTCCTCTTATTAACTTATGTATTGTCCCATTATGCTTCATCATTAATTTCCCCATTCCTGTTGGATCATTACCAATATCATAGGAATATTCTGCATTCATCCAATGTCACAAAAGTAAACACTGCCTTGATCTCATATGGCCATCTACCTATACCCATTTCTCTGGTCTTTCAGGCAAGACTGCTCAAATGTTTCCCAACTCTCAGCTTTCAATTTCCTTTCTTCCTTTCTCCCTTGAATTCATTTCTAGTGGGATTTTGTCCCTAATCTTCTACTGAAATAGCTCTTATCAGAATTACCAATGACCTCTTTTTTGCAGAACACAATGGTCTGTTCTCAGTTCTCATCTCACTCAAACAACATTTGACACGGTATACCACGTCCTCATTCTTGAATCCTTTCTCTACTTGGCTTCTGGGATTTGAGTATGGATTTTCTCCCACCTCACTGGCCCCTCCATTCACCAATCATTGGGAGAATTAGCAAATAATTTACTGCCATATTAATTTTTTGTACTCCTTTACTTCTAACTTTTTAATAATGCTGGAGAATTTCAGGGTTTGATCCTTAGGTCTTTTCTCTTTGATTATTCTTTTTATGAATTCATCATTTAAGTATGACTTTAAATATGACCTATTAGTACATGATGCCCAAATAATGTATTCCCATTTTGGACTCCAGAAATCAGCTCTTAAATATCCAACTTTGCATCAAATATACTTTTTCAACTTCTCCACATGTATCTTTAATAGATACTTCAAGTTTGCAGTTTATAAAGCCAAACTCTTTATTTTTATCCTCAGACCTTTTCCTTCTAAACTATTTTTCCTTCTAGTTCTTCAGTCCAAAATACTTGGGGATCATCCTTGACAGTTCTCCTCTCACATTCTTCATGGAGTTCAACAGAAGATTTTCTTAGAGCTATTTTCAACATATATCTAGATTTAGGTTACTTTGTATAACTTTCACCATGACCACAGAGTGGTGGGGAAGAAACAAAATATTTCAACATTTGGCCTCTTTATGAAATTACTTGGTCTGCTTTTTAATGTGAGAGATGGTAAAATATGAAGTTAAAATTTAAACCACATTGATATCACTTCTAATTAATAGTATCCTGTGTAAATGATGCATACTGTCCTAATGAATCAGTTCTTGTTTCCTGTTTTCTAACTGTGACCCTGTTGCCTTATGGCATGGCTATTTACTGTAGTGTATCATGCATCGAGGTCATTTTACCGAACTTTGGAAGTCACTTTCCAAACTTTCCAACTTTCTTCAGTGACTTTACTCTTTTTGGACATATCTCTGTCAATAAGATATAAAATTTTGTCTTCCTCTCCAACATTAATATTTTTGTTTGTGATAACTGCCTACAGATATCATGAAAGCAAATTGTTCACATTGAAATGTATTTTATCATGTTATTTCTTATTCAGAAGAATATTTGCCCATAAAAAGAGCCAACTGGTGATTTTAGTGTTGCATTGTATGTTGATATGAAAACCAGTCTTCAATTCACAAATATATTAGGAAATTGGCCAGATTTTAGAATATTTTGTTGTCTATTTAATGTTATGCACTTTTGCTAAATTGTTATATATTATTTGCATAATATGGCTGGCACTTTACTTTTGCTTTTCAAATTATTTTAAATGGAAAAAGGTCAATTATAAATAAATAGAAATTATGTGATGACTTTAGAGTGTATTTTAATATGAGTAATATGATACGCTGTCTCTTGTGTGTGAGGTGGTTGCATGTTACTTTTTTCCTATTCGAAAAGCTTTTTATTTATCATTTTAGCAGCAATAACAACAGCACTTCCGGATGCCATGGTAAACCTTCTGGCCCAAGTGCTCTGTTGTGGTCTTTCTTGAGTTCTGAGTGATACACTAAAATCTGATAAGATGAATTTTGTTTTCATCTTCAGTAAGGAGGTTAGCATGTGGTTATGGCTAGCCGAGCACCTGGCACTTAGTGGGTAAATCAAATAAATAAGAATTTAAAACTTGACCTCCCTGCTGTTAGCAGTCTGACTGAGGAATTGGTCAAGTACCTCATGCCCTCAGTTTTCTTGTGCATAAAATGGGAAAAACTGCCTCCTGAAATTATTGTGTGGTAAAAAGGAGATGGTAGCTCTCAAATTCTTAGCATAGTGCTGTGGCCCCAGTGAGTTCTCAGTACTTGGCAATCATTGCTTTTATGAGTTTTCTTTCCTTTTATACCTTGACTATTATTTTTTTTCTTTTTTTTAAATATATATCTTAGGAAAAAAAACTAAAAGATAATTGCATATAAATGGAGGAAATTCTTCATTTTTAAATGTCCCAGGAGTGTCCCACTATGTCTAGCTCAATTATAGTTGTTCAGCAGATGATTTATCTCACTTTAAAAACTTTCATAAAAAGTAACTTTTTTAATATTAAGAATAGTAAAAATATTATATTTGAAAAAAACTTAGAAAAAGATATTGTATTATGCTTTTAAGAAATACCTAATATTCATGTGACTAATTTTTTTAAAAGAGTAGTCAAAACTTTAGAGTACTAGAGGAGAACTAAAACAAAAATAAGGAAAAAAATTATAACAGATCTTCTATAACCCAGTGTATTACATTCATTCCATAAGAAAAAAGTACACAGTACTTCCTAAAATATTGCAGTATGAACTGGATATTTGGAATTATTTAGCTTCCATTTCAGAGAATATAGAAATTATGTGAATTAATTAAAATGTAGAGGCTTGGTGAAATGTAAGAAAGATGTTCCTAATCAACATATTTTCTGATCACTGTTATAAGGAATACTTAATCAAAATGGTAGGTTTTCTTTCAGGTTCTATGTGTAAAATCTCTAAGAAGCTTTGTTCTTAGGACCTTTTGTTTTCTGGAAGCAAATCCTTAAAATAAGGCTCACTCTCAATACCTCATATCTCCTTGTTTCTGTGGTTATCCAGTCAGGAACTATAAATTCAATTTACCCATGTCTGTTTTTGTTCCTTTCTTTAGTTTTCTTAATTCTGGGGTCTTTCCTGCTGATGAAAAAGCATCGCTTCATTTTTTTTCCTGGTGTCTTAGATGCCTGTTTGCCAGAGAAATTCATTTTAAAAAGAGAAGACATTTCATTGGCCTTTGGCACATCAGGGAACTAAAGTATGTATGAAAATCTAAGGCCTTTTGAAAACCTATTTTTCTCAGTGTTTTCATGATAAAAAGAAATATTATAGTTGGACTTGCATATGTGATCTATCCCAGATGAAAACTAATCTTCGAAAAATTACATTTGAAGGGAAGGATGGCTCACACCTGTAATCTCAGCCCCTCTGGAAGCTAAGGCAGAGGACTGTGAGTTAGAAACCAGTCTCAGCATCTTAGCAAGGCCCTAAGCAACATAGCAGGACTCTGTCTCAAAATAAAAAATAAAAGGGACTGGAGGTGCAGCTTAGTGGTTGAGTGCTCCTGGATTCTATTCCCAGCACCACAAAAGAAAAAAAAAATAGCATTCGTATTGAACACACAGCCATTTTCTTTCCTTATTCCCTAAACAATAAAGTATACAATGACTTATATGGCATTTGTATTACATTTAGTATTATAGGTAACCTAGAAGAGATTTAAAGTGTATGAGAGGGTGTGCATAGGTAAAATGCAAATACTATATAAGGAACTTGAGCATCCACAGGATTTGGTACCTGCTAAAGTATTGAAACCAATTCTCTGAAGACACCAGGGAATGACAGCACTATCCAAGCAAGAATGAATGTCAAGTCATTGTCAGTAGGTTAGTTCAGTTTGCTCATTCTAAAGGGAAAAACAACAAAACTTATATACTCACCTCTAAAGTTGAATGTAGATCCTCCTTTGATTTTCTTGAAGTTTATGCTATCTGTTCATAATTTTAATTTTTGTCACTGTATTTTTCTTGGTTAAAAATATGTCTCAAAAAATCTATTATCAAGGAGAAGAAATTGTTCTTCATAAATATTTTAATCTTCATATCAGAAATGAAAAACACCCAAACTATTTTTGAGTTAAAAGTATAATTAATTTTATTCAGATATATTGAGGAGACAAGTGTAGTTTATAAATAACTCTCAAAATTAAAAAGTAACATTAGGAAATCACTATAGTCACCTCAAAATACAGTTATGGGGACATGATAGTCACTTGGAGAATTCATGTTGGAACTGAATATTATTTGTACTCATTTTAGGAAATTTTAAGCAGAAATGTTGCAGAAGAAATCATCTTTATGTTTTTCTTTTTCTTTTTTTAAAAAAGACTTTTAAATTATTTAGTTCAAATGGGGAAGAAGGCCTACAGTTTGAATTCATGGCATATTGCTATACTGTACTATCAACTTAATCCTTCATTTTCTTGTCAATTAAAGACTTATCTTTATTCACTGATGCACTTATCAGTAATTCGCTGGGTATTTTAAAGCTGGTTGTTAAAAAATCCCTTTGTTTATGGCAATAAGGCACCATTCATTTTGTGAACTTTATAAAACCAACCTCTGCCAATTTTGCTCTTTGAGAATAGCTCTAAAGATGTGTTCCCACAGTCATTACTGATTCCAGAGATGTTCATTAAAGAATGAAGTCAGAGGCAAGTGTTTGAAACAATTGTATCCCACCAAAGGCAGCTTTACTGCGCACCTTCCCAGCCTCTGCAGTTCTGTTCATTTTATTTAAAAAAAAAAAATCACTGGAAAACTATACAATTTGTACTTTTTAGTGCTACTGCCTGTAGAGTTGTGTTAAAGATATAGGGTATTATTTTTACATATTTATATTTAAATCAGAGATTCAGCAAAGACTGGGAGAAAGCTGGGATGCTTTTGAATGTGGGCCCAGCTGTCTATCATATACCTGCTGTGAATGGTGTGGGTCAGTCTAGTGTTTCTGCACTCTGATTGCCCACTTCCCTACAGCAACCAGGACGAGAAAAGCTGAGGCGAAATCTCAGTGCACTGAGCCAAATCTGACCGGAGAAAAAGAATAATAAAAAAGATGGTTTGGAGTTGTGTATTTCTTTTAGAAAAGAGTTGTTATTATAAAAGAATTGCAAGAAGCCTTTTAAATCTTTTAGTAGTTTATTATCAGAACCCAAGGTGCTGGAATGGATTTAGGTATTGCATAGTTACCCTGCAATTACAGTGCAGCCTCTCAACTAAACCTTAATAGGCAACGGAAGAGTGAAAAATCAGAGCCTGAGAGTGAGGGAGAAATTTTGTATATGAGCTTGTCAGTGAGAAATTTGAATGTTAAACCTTTACAGAAATGAAATTATATTTATTTCTATGGGATGGGAAAAAATGATGGACAAAGGAAAGGAAATCAGAGAACATGGCATTGGGTTTATTTCCTAAATTTCTAAGTGGTAAACAAACTAGAGAACATCATTTGTATTGAGCACATTCCTTATTTGAATGCAAAAGCACTGCTGAATTAGTTTTCTAAATGCTGGGAAACAGTTTTCTGTTTTGGGACCTCCAGACTTAAGTTCTTTCATCCACAGTTGGTTTTTCTTTTTTTAAACTTTGATTAACCCCTATTAAACATCAAGATTTTGAATATAAATGTGGCTTAATTTTTATCAGAATTAATATTTGCTAGCTTGGGGTTTGAATGAATGATTTTACTCTAAGATTTTATGGTCCCATCTGATTATAATACTGAAGATCCTGAGAAGAAATGCTGCAAGGAATAGCAGAGCATTTGTGGACCACAGAATGAATGGTGGAGAACCTTGTATCATGGTATCTAAGAACATTTACTTGGTAATTGGGTTATTAGCATTTCAACTCCACTGAGAGATTAGGGAATCTTTCTCGGACTCAGCTTCTTCATCTGTGAAATGGTAAAGCTAACAAGACCCACCTCAACAAGACCCACCTTTCTGTTTTGTTTTGTTTTCTTGTATGCAGATTAAAAGAGAGTCTTTATAAGCAACTCCAAAATCATTGCCTGACATGTAGTAATTGCCCAACAAATGTTAGCTCTTATTTTTCATATACACATAACTAGAGAACCTCTTCTTTTTTAAAAAATATACATATATCATAATTATAAAACAATTTTAAAATTACCAAAAATTCAGAAGAACAGGGCAGAAAATAAGAATCCAGTATCATCCTAGTATCCTGATTTGTCCAAATAGCAGCCATATGTCCTCATTAAAATAGGACCCAATCTATGTAATGCTTCATAATCTGTTTTGTCTGTTTTGCTCTTTTTCTTTCCTTCCAATTCATGGACATTATTCCATCAGAACATATAGCTGTGCCAACTAATGTTCAGTGTCTGAATCACTCTATGCAGTCTATAATTTAACTAGCTGTCCCTGAAATCTTAAATATTCTTTATTGCCGTAGGTGAGATATGCCTTTAGTCAGCACATTCTTGTTTACTGGCCCTGAGTGTTTGGTTGGTCGTTAAAACTGGCTGGAGCCTTCCTGAATGCTTAGGTCTGGATGCCAGCTCCGATCTAGCTATGTGTTGTTGGACAAATCATATAACCCCGATGTCCCACGTGTGTGTCCATTTGTAAAATGTTGATAAAAAAGCAGGTACCTCTCATGATTGTTAGGCAGAATAAGACATAAAGATTCGAAAGACTGGTTTCTGGTACATAGATTATGTTTCAGTAAATATTAGTTTAAGGCTGAGTAAAATCCTGGAGTTCCTTTCTAATCATGTAGGAAAAATTATCTTACACATTTGAATTAGGTAAGTTTATATTGTAAAAGATTTATTTGCAAGCATAACAACATCTCAATGCAATATGCATGTATACTTCGAAAGGCTTACATGTAAAAATGTGCATTATCTTTCACCCTCCAATTCCCAAACCATGTCAATTAGAAGAGAGTTTAATGAAGTTATTTCTAGACACATTGCACACTGAACAATTGGAGACAATCACTGCTGGTCAATAGCAAGTAGGTTAAATTTTGCAAATTTTATTTTCTTTCTTAACATATCTGAGGAACAGGGACATACTTGTTAATGACTTAGGTTTTCAACACCATGTTGATGGGTGCCTGGATGAGGGCATGGGAACAGGAAGGTTCTCATCCTTCCAGGACAGAAATTACACCAGGGAGTAATGGTAAAGTCTGAAGGGATTCTTTTTTGGTGTTGTTCCTAGTTAGGATCCCAGTCCTGTGGTTTTACATGATGTGGAGATTCACATATGCACGTAGGAAACTGTGTCAGAATCATCCCACTGTCTGATCCCTTAAGTGCTGTGATGCATTAATTCTATAATGACCATCCCTTTTTAAATGTCTTAGTAGAGACTCATAATGTTTTGGTAAAAAACAGTGATTATAAAAAAGAGTTTTAAACCAGCTAAGATCCACCAAAAGAAAACAAAAAGGTACAAATACCTGTACTCTAGAATATTGAGACATTTCTTCTGCTCCCTATGGACCAGGCAGGAGAAGGCAGTGAGAGTCCTTGGGCTAGTGCCTCTGATCATCCCCAGTTTCATTCTCTTCCTCCAGGGTCCTAAATGAGTTTGTTTCTCTTTGCACCTTGACCTGAAATACCTGGAAAGCCCTCATTTTAAATGCCACTTTACTCTCTTGCAAGACTAGCAAGAACAATAAGCTATAGACATATGAGGGAGAATATTCCTGCAGGTATTTTTTGTCAAACACTAATTTGTATTCCTGCTTGTATCCTAGCATGCAAGTACCTCTAAAAAGTAGAGACTCATAGACCCACTACAGTACATCTAACAAAACAGTCTGAGAAGCATTGTCCTAGAAATTAACTGTAAAAAATCATGCTCACATGACTACATACAAATGAAAATTCTTGCAAACATGGCCATTGGGATGAAAAAAAAAAAACCACTAGAGGTAATACACCTTTAGTAGATGGTAAAAATTTAAACAACAAAATAAGCAATTTTAAATTAAAATTTAAAATCCTCTGAAAATATATCTGTGTAGACAGCAGCATAATACTGTTCTAAAGCAGCGATTCTCAAAATGTACCCATAGCACCAGGTCAGTACGATTTAGAAACTTCTGGAAAGTCAATGCTTGCAACGCACCCCAGATTTACTAAAGCAGAAGCACCTGAGAATGGGATCCAGTCATTTCTATCTTGATAAGCTCTCTGGTGATTTTCATGTGCTTAAGTTTACAGTTAATGAGGCAGATCACTTTTTTTGGTCTTTACATGCCAAATGAGCACTATCCTGCATTTACTGTAGGAAACAGACATCTGGGTGAGGCTGATGGTATTTTAATTCCTTTTAAAGAATTTGTCTCAGAGCCAATTTGTATCTAAGGAGAAATTCAGTTTCATTATTTTATAGTCAAATTACTAAGTAATTGCAGAGAGTAATTGTATGAAACTCAAATTTGACTTTGCACTGTGAAAAAAGAATAGGAATCTTTTTTCACATTTGGAAAATCAGTCTTCAGGAGATACAGTTACAGAGTTTTATTGAAAGCTTTTATTGAAAGCTTATTAAAGAGTCCCTGAGAGAATACTTTTATAACTTGTAGGACATGTTACACCATAATATTGTTTAACTTTTAACTTTCCCTAATTGGCCATTGGTCAGAAAAGTTAATATGGTGGCTGCTTCATTTATTTGACTCTCGTATCTCCTGACTCATAGTTAGTTAGCTTTGGAAGGAAACTAGGGGTTAAGTTAAAACATCATTGCACCCATTTCACTGCCACAACTGACTTGACTACTGATTTCTCTGCTGCTATGAAGTCCCCTTCCAAACTCCTAATTCATACAAAGATTTAAAATCTCATCTTGTACCAGAGCAGATATGGTGGTGGCTCCCAAGAGGAGATCTAGAGCAAAGGAATAAGGGAGCTTAAATCCTGAAGGTCAATGTCAATCTACTTACCCCTCTGTTCTATGTATTTATTACTAGCACATTGTCCTGAGTTCTAAGCTGCCAACTTCACCCTTCTCCAACTCTCATCCTGGAATTGCCATTTAAGTACTTGGACAAAATGCACAGGATGACCCTTATTTTTAAAAAGAAGACATTGAGGGGGAATTATCTAGGTTTTCCTCTGAGCCTTAAATGGATCTTACATGAGTGGTTCCTGAAGTTTTCTGTTTAGTGCTCTATGCAGCCCAACGTTCTTCCACAATCTAAGTGAGGAAAGAACAAGATTCAGTAGAAGTCCTGGTCACTGCAGGAGCGGGCTGCTAAGTACAAAGTCCAGGAGATAGCACACCAGTCAGGGATGTGCTAGGCAAAGGACATCAAGCAAAAAGAATATAAAGCTGAAATATACTAGGGAAAATTGCTAATGGTATTTCAAGGATCATATTGTATATTTCTTTTTAACTCGTATTTTTAACTTTATAATTTATGATAAAAATTATAATTTTGCTGTGATTTAGATAAGTGTCTTTCCATAGGTACCTGGGTTAAAGGCATGCTCACCAGCTGTGATGCTTTTGGAGGTGTGGGAAACTTCAAGAGGTGGTGTTGAGTAGGAGGAAGTTGTGTCCCTTGGGATGTGCTCTTAAAAGGGAATATTGGAATTCCAGCCCCTTTCTCTCCCTCTCTTTGCTTCTTGGGCAGTTGAGGTGAACAGGCCTGCTCCAGCGCATGCTCCTCCCCTGATGGTCTCTGCAGTTACAACACAGAGCAACAGGGCCAAGCGACCAAGGCCTGGAACCAATGAAACCATGAGCCAAAATAAACCTTTTCCTCTCATAAGTCATTGATCTCAGGTTTATCAGTTATCACAATAACAAAAAGTTAATACAACATCCTTTTTAGGTCACAAACCTAAAATTACAATATCTTTTTAAAATTTGCATAGTTTTCTCTTGTGCAAGATAATTTGTTAAAACCTTATATTTTAAATGTTTATTGCTTTGGTTTATCAGACCCCTTTTAATGTTATTTCATAAGAACTTAGTATAAAATCCCCAAATCAATGGGAATATTCACATTATTTGTTAGTTTCAGTTTATTTTCATAATAATAATATAGTTCAATTATTCAAAATTATTCAAAACTATATAAAAATAAGTACAGAGACATCCCCCTCCCATCATTTTATTGGTTTATTACATACATCCAACATTTTGTAATATAAACATAAATATATGTAGTTTTCTCACAAATTGAAGAGGAGAAAACTATAAATACTTTTCTATATTTTTAAAAAATGAAGTAGTATATCCTGGAACGCCCTCTGGTAACAATTAATATGTGGGACAATTATCAAAAATAAACATGGGATTTCCTTCCATCATCTCTCAAAGGGAGCGAAGGAGAATTAACATAAGTTAAATGTAGGCATCCTTCTGAAATTTAGGTTTGCTCACCGGTGTATATGTTGGTCTTATTAAACATCTTATTCCATATTGTGTCACTGAAGGAATTTACAAGGATGGAATATACTAATCCTACTTGACACAATATTTTTAATGTTTGCTTTTTTCTTTTAATACAAGCATATCAGTAACTATGTAATGGTTTCAAATAACTCTTAATCTTATTATCAATGAAATATTCCAAATTACTTTAAAGATTAGCATAATTTTGCACTAATCTGCATTCCAGGGCAGTGTTTTCCAACTGTGGCTGAACATGAGAATACCTGGGGAGATTTGAGAAACTCTAATGCCAATAGCACTACAGATCAAATAAATATAAGCAGCTGATTGTAGATCCCAAGCCACACAATTTTTTAAAGCTCCCCAGGTAGTTCCAAAGAGCAACCTAGTTTGAGAAACACTGTTTCTGGGAAGAAATAATTATTCATTTTGTCCATTTTTTCCCAATTAGAATTTAATAAGCTTTCCAAGAAGTATTCATTTTGTTAAATTTTGCATTGAAAGGTAAGACTAAAATAATAATTTTGATGTGAAAGGAATAAATTCTCAATAAAATAAATTACACTGCATGCAAACGTTTGGGTTCATAGCTTTCTTCAGAGTGTCAATGTGATCCTTCTGCAGAAGATGAGGAATTGGCTGGAGGAAGAAACATGTTTGGTTATTTTCTTTAACCAAAACTGTGTGCTCACATTTTTATAAATTAAACTAGCCACATGTAAAAGTGGACAAGTTAGCTGGAATTCAAAAAACAATCTCAAAAATGTGGGGGAAGTGGGCAGGTTTTTTATCCAGTTGTAAAAGGTAATTCAATGTGAAAAACCTCTCCTCTATTAAGTAAAAGAGAAATGGGGACTTTCTAGCAAAGCGAAAAGATGATTGTCCTCAGAATTTGGGGCTTGTATGTCGTTAAATCATTCTTCCCATATATACATCTGAAGAGTTGTATACCGGAAACTTCATAGTATTTTAATTTGAAAAGACATAACCCAATGACTTGCTGGAAGAGATAATTTAAAAAATTTCTGAGGAAACGGAAGCATGAATTCCTGATTTTAGATTTTGTTTTCCTATTACGGATCGAGCTTCTCTAATGTGAAAATCTAAAATCCAAAATGCTCCCAAATCTGAAATGTCTTGAGTGCCAATATGACATCAGAAGTGGAAAACCCCCATCCAACATCACATGAGGGTTTGCAGTCAAAATACAAGTGAACAACAACAAAAAATTGTGTAAAAATCACCTTCTGGCTACATGTATGAGGTATATATTAAATATAAGTGAGTTTCATGTTTAGAATTGGGTCCCGTCTCCAATGTATCTTATTGCGAATATACAAATATTTAAAAATCTGAAAAAATTTCAAATCCAAAACACTTCCGGTCCAAGGCAGTTTGAATAAGGGATGCTCAATATATACTGAGAAACAGATTTTAAAAAATCATTAGAATATGGTAATATTTATGGCATTTTGTTATGTCTCAATAATAGAAAGTGTTTTTCTTAGATTCTTCCCATAAATATTATAGGATATCGATTTACCCATGTTTGAGAACTGAATATTTTGCCAGAAATGATGATGTCTGAAGGTTTGTATGTTATATTCTTTCCTAAGCTCATCTTCTCTGAAACACTTCCCCAGAATATATTTATAGTTTCAAGAGAAATGACACTTGTAGGGTAGGGTACTGCCTGCTCTGACAGTTATCCTTTTGTTTGAAGTATATAATGTTTCTAATTTTTGTTGAAGCTTTAAACTGATACCCAATTACGGGGCAACATGCACTGTTCCTTTTAATGAATTTCATTTGTTAACTGGGTTCCTTTCTTGCAGACGGCTTGAAGTCTGCTTTCACCTTTCAAATATTTTGGCCTGCCATTAATCCAATGATTTCACCCTTTTTGTTCCCTTAGACAGGGTAATTTCATCAAAGTTTTCCCACATGGCCAAAATCTTAGCTATTTGGTGTGCTGTAAATTTAAAAGCCAGTAGTATTCCTCCCATTCCCTATATATATACAAAAAACAGATGGAGTGATTACACTATAATGTTCCTGGCTAAAGTAAATTTAGATGTAAGAATATCGTTTTTATGTGTGTTGGAACAAAGTTTGTCATTCTTTCTCATTTCACTTAAATGGATGTTTAATAAAATTGCTACTTATCAAAAAAGAAACTCCAGAGGAAGAGTAAATAAATGAGGTGATATTTTTAAAGTTAATGAATGAGGTGCCTTGATCTTTGGCAATATTATTCTCTTTTCATTGCTTCACGGAGCTCTCAAAACACAAGATGTGATGTAAAGGGTAGGTAAGCTAATTTAAACATTGCCTTAGGAATTATACAGGGAAATGTTATGTTTATCAAAGGGCTGAGAGTAGAAAGTCCTTTTTTCTAGAAGATAGTTTGAAGAAAAATGAGACATGAAAATGAATCTTTTTAGCAAAATAAAAATTGAAAGTGAACTGTGTTTAAAGTGAGTAAGGCTATAAAAATTCTCAGGTGAAACAAAATACAATATGTTTTTCAAATTTAACCATTACTTAGATGATACTACCTACATTTCTATTTTATAAAGATTTGTTTGTGTACTCTCTTATAAGCATATTTTTATAAACAGTATAGATCATGTTTTTCATATAACTTTTTTCACATTGGTGATTCTGAGACTTCTTTCTTTTGGAAGTCTATACAGCTGATTTTAGCAAAATGTCTAAAATATTCTGGACTTAATTAGGGCTATGTTTTTTTCCCACAAATAAAAAAAGCCAATTTGAGCTAGCTGAAACCAAAAATACCTTTGTTAAATGGCTGCTGGATTGTCTCTTGCAATTTATTAGCAAGAAAGCTCTTTCCTCTGTAGGAGAGATGAAATGCTTTCTCCATCTTCCATCTCTGCTTCTGCTTGTGTTCCCATCTCATCCTTATTCCTATGCCAGACCACTGATTCCAATCCTTAGAGCACTTAGACAAGGGTCACTCTATAGTTATGAGTTTACATCTATTTCCAAAGACCTGAACTAAAAAAAACTTTGAAAAAACTAAAAACTTTTTTCAACCCTAATTTTAAATTCTTTGGAAAAAGAATTTTGATTAATCCAATATAAGTCAAGTATCCAGCTAAGTCAATTCAGCCATGATTTGGGGAGATGGCATCATGTGACACTCAGGGACCCACCCTATGTCCTGTATGAGCAGTTCCAAGAGAAGAGGAGCTGACATAGTATCCCAGGAAATGTTCATTACAACTCAGTTAGAAAACCAGCAGATGTAAATTGAATTTTTCTGTCATAAAAATAGATTAGGTACCAGTGTGTTATGTTTAGATGAATCATCCCTGCAAACTCATGTGTGAGATATTGCAAGAGATGAAATGATTTGAGTATTAGAGATGTAACCTAATTAGTGGATTAATCCACTAATATGGATTAACTGGGTGGTAACTGTAGGCAGGGAAGGTGTGACTAGAGGACGTAAGTCTCTGGAGGCATGTCTTTGAGGTTTATATTTATCCTTGGTGAGCAGAGTGCAATCTCTGTGCTTCCTGGTTGCCATTCCTTGAGCTGCTTTCCTCCACCATTCTTTTCCTCCATGATGTTCTGCCTCATCTTGTGTTCAGAGCTATGGAATTGGCCAACAATGGAGTGAACCTCTGAAACTGTGAGCCAAAATATACTTTACCTCTTCTTAGTTCTTCTTGTCAAATATTTTGTTTAAAGCAACACAAAAACTGACTAAACACAGAAAAACTCCAGTTTTAAAAATATAAAGTCAGATTTTTTTTCCATTAGAATACCTTCTCTTATGCCGTATTAACTAGTTCATTATATAAGAAAATCCTAGGAAAACTACCCCATTCACATTAACCTCAAAAAAAATAAAATACTTGGGAATCAATCTAACAAAAGATGTGAAAGATCTCTACACTGAGAACTACAGAACACTAAAGAAAGAAGTTAAAGAGCATCTGAGAAGATGGAAAGATCTTCCATGTTCTTGGATAGGCAGAATTAATATTGTCAAAATGGCCATACTTCCAAAAATGCTATACAAATTCAATGCAATTCCAATTAAAATCCCAATGATGGACCTCATAGAAATAGAGCAAGCAATCATGAAATTCATTTGGAGGAATAAGAGACCCAGAATTGCTAAAGCAATCCTTAGCAAGAAGAGCGAAGCAGGGGGTTTCACAATACCAGACCTCCAACTATACTACAGAGCAATAGTGACAAAAACAGCATGGTATTGGTACCAAAATAGGCAGGTAGATCAATGGTACAGAATAGAGGACACAGAGACAAACCCAAATAAGTACAGGTATCTCATACTTGACAAAGGAGGCAAAAACATGCAATGGAGAAAAGACAGCCTCTTCAACAAATGGTGCTGGGAAAACTGGAAATCCATATGCAGCAAAATGAAACTAAACCCATATCTCTCACCCTGTACAAAACTCAACTCAAAGTGGATCAAGGACCTAGAAATCAGACCAGAGACTCTGCACCTAATAGAAGAGAAAATAGGTCCAAATCTTCATCATGTTGGCCTAGGACCAGATTTCCTTAACATGACTCCCAAAGC
>JAJEJO010000164.1:552150-686244 GCA_020662805.1 Glaucomys volans
AAAAAAAATAAATAAAAAAAAAGAAAAAAAAAAAAAAGAAAATCCATGAATTTGTACACTGGTATTCTTTAACTTGAACCATTTCTATTTATTTATTTATTTATTTATTTATTTATTTATTTATTTATTTATTTTCTAGAGTATGATTATAGACAATTAGCGAAACAGAAAAGTAAATTTTGAATTTGCATTACCAGATAAAACCTATCCTAGTTCTCCTATAGAAATAAAGTAATTTAAAATGGCCTTAAGTAAACTATACACAGTGTTGTATGCATCTTATTTTTGAGGGAAAATTTGATTGAGAATATGAATATGTAAAAAGTAAATTAGAGATTATCAAGTCCAAAACACTCTAGTAAAATAAGCAAGTAAAGTGATACTCAGAAGAGTGAAGTGTCCTATTTAGTTACAACTTCTTCCTGAAAATCTGCATTGAGAAGCCACATTTTCATATTTTCAAGTTTTTGTTAGCTTCTGGACCCACATATTAGAACAAACTAACAAATCTAATGTGCTCCAATAGGATGCTTCTTCTGGAAAAGAGAAACTTGGGCAGAATAGGAATTAACCATGTAATGCTCATCTTCATACTGTATGTAAACAATCATCTATTTAACTGATTCACGAAGTTTCTGATTAGTACTGGAATTAAGAAAGACATAATGAGGTATACAAGGTATATACCTGTCAGAATTTTGGGTAGCACTTCTCATGTAGGTCTATCAGTTCATTTTTAACTCCATATTACGTGAGAAAATAACGTGTGTACAGAAATGAGTTCAGAATTCCCCAAATAGTTTGTAAGTAAAACTCACTCAGATGCCTTTTTATTTATTTTTTTTAATGGCAACCTGGTATAGTAAGAAATGCATTTAAAAATTCTTTATTTCCAGTCAAATTATTACAGAAAAAAAATGAATCCATTTCCTTTCAAAAAGACTAATTATATTTTTAGTATGATCTACTTATTTGTAATTCCCTGTAACTTGGATTTTGAAGTCTTCACAAAAGCAAGTTAAAAAAGAGAATGAAAGCTGCACTATGTTTGCAATATCTCTATAATGCTGCATGAGTGAAATGAATCTTCCCATTCATGCTCATTGAGTAAAATGATTTGTGATAGTGGCCATGGTTTTGGGAACACATTAGATTTACAGAATGGTATTAACATGTAGTGATTAGTGAACTTTTTTTCTGTATGTTCACTACTTTACTGCTGCTTAGAAAAATAATTTTTGTCAATGATGACCTTGTGTAGAATTAATTCTTTTGTATATATTATTTTATTTATTTACACTTTTTTTTTTGTACTGGGAATTTTATCAAGGGATGCTTAACCACTGAGCTACATCCTCAGTCCTTTTATTTTTTTATTTTGAGACAGAGTCTCACTAATTTGCTGAGGGTAGCCTCAAACCTGCAAGCCTCCCATCTCAGCCTCCCAAATCACTGGGAATATAGGCATGCACCACTACACCCAGCTTGTATATTTATTTTTGAAAACTGGATTACTGGCATAAGAACATTTAAGTGTCCTCATTTACACGTTAAATGCTGCCTGTTGGGGAAGAGTCACAAGATTGGCTAGAACAATATCTAGATTGTTTGTTCCTACTGCATTTTTAAATGCCGTTAAAATAAACTATTTTTCAAGGCATTTTCTGTAAAATGAAGAGGTTAAAGTTAGGTCATACTTAAATTTTCTTCTAGCCTAACTATTTATGATTCTATGATAAATGTTAATTGTACATGTGAACAAAAATTCCAGTGTATTAGATGAAGATAAATATTAGCATCATATTCTTTCAAAAATTCAAAATAAATAACTAGAAATTCTGTTGTCTCCTAATGTTAGCCATCTTGATTTTTCTCCTTGGTGTTCTGTCTTTGAGGAATTCCAGAAACTCAGGAACATATTTTACAAATCAAAATCCAGTACTTAAGTTCCAACATCCTAGTAGCTATACTATAATGGCTGCTTAGTGTTATTTTCACTTCCTTCTCATATTCATATCCAAGCAGCATTCTGAACTTCAAGCAGGCAGTTGGTAAGAGTCAAAATTAAAAAGAAGAGAAAAGGGGAAGATGAAACACTATTTTTAACCTTGGGGAAGGTCAGTGTTTTTAAAGAGAAAATAAAGAGCTGACTTCCTACATTTTAGGACATAGAGGATCTCTTCCCCTGTCTCACCACCCTTAAGAGTTTTTGTTTAAAACTATTATTTTTTATGAATGAGTGCATCATCTTGCACTTTCAGGTTAAACAATGAAAAATAAAACAGGAAGGTAGTGTTGGAACCAATCCCCCACCCTGGGGAGATTAGGAGATGGGAATTCCAGATCTGGTGCCAGGTACCAACTTTCTAGTGTTGTTTACTAAATTCCTTGATTCTTTTATCCTTTCTTAAAATAGCTGTAAATTAAACAATTTTAGATAAATGTAATCAAGGTTCACTTTTAACTGTAAAGATATTGTTTTCAGGACGTATATTCATTATGCCCATATAAACAAATTATTTCTAGTTTGTTTCTAGTAGTTGTAAACTTTTTAATCCCCAAAGTAATTTTTCAGCACTTTTAACCATATCATTTGAAATATGCTCATAGGATACAGAAAGAAATATAAGTTTTTGATGCCACTTTCTCTTTCCTCTCATTTTAAAAAATCATTTATAAAGCATTATAAGCAAGCCTTGCTTTTTAGATTACCTCCCAAATCCGTCAGTTTCTACCTGAGGAAAATGACTATCAGCAACATTGCACTTTCAGACAAAACAAACCCAAAAAACCAACAATAAGAAAGCAAAAAACTCTTCATTTAAAAAAAAATACATTGGAGTTAATAAATCATAAGTGAAAAGCCAAACATGGGAATTATTTTCACAAGGATAATAAATAAACTGAGATTTTGCTCTTTTACAATCTCAATTAAGCTGTAACATATACTCTTGTGAAAAGATCCTCCTGAATGTCCTGGAGGCATACGAGAGGGTGGGACTATTTAGTTAATTTTATATTGTCAGCTCTTTTTTTTCCATTCTTTCAGTAAAATAAACTGTTTTGCTGAATAAGAGGGTTAAGAAAAGGCCTGAGTGAGTCACTCCAATTTGTTTCCACATTCTGAACAGTCAATAAAGGAATTTATTGCCTCATTAGGCATTTTGAGTAGATTTCTGGAAACCTGGGTGACGTAAGACAGAAAAGTAACCTAGTAAGATGTTTTAAAAACGGTTGCAGCAGAATTTGTTTTTAAAATTGCAAGTTGCCTATTAAACTGGAAGGACACTGATTTGTTTTAAGAAATGGTGCCAGGTACTGGGCAGGTCTCAAGCAGGGGAGGAAGAAACTGTCTACTTTCAGCAAGTACTAAAAAATAATGTAAATACTGGCTTAAAAAATAATGTGATAAAAAGTAGGTGATTGGAAAAGGGCAGGGGTCTCCGTGACTGCAGCAAGTCATTTTGCTATGAGTAGGAATATGGAGGTTGGATCACTGAACTGGAGAATCACAATCAGCCAGCAATGCCCATAAGGAGGTGGCCCTCTGATTTCTGCCCTTCTATTCACCTACACTTTGCTTAGCTGCTATTTAGCTCTAGGTTCGAACGTAGATATTTAAAATCAGACCTCCTTCAGACCAAGGATCTGTAACCATTCTGCTTCTTGGTTGTGTGATTCAAAGACTTAATAGAAGTCAAATGATGGCTAGTTCTTTCCCTGCATTCAGTGCTTGTAATTGTTCAGAAACCTGTCTACACTTCTTTTAAAGTGATTGAAAATTAAATTGGCAGTTGGCAAAGCACTATTATTTTTTGAATGAAAGAATGTTGATTTTTGCTTCAAAATGTAAACAAACCCAGGCGAAAAAACGTGAAGAAGAAATGATTTATTAATAAGCAGAACACAGTGACTTACCTGCCTAAACAACTTTCTTTTAATACTTCAAACAGATAAACACATTAATCATGAGCAGTTTGCACTACATCAAAGAAGAATGTAATAAATTAATCATAATCAACCATTAAACAATGAAGTTTCAGAGACTTTCCCAAATAAAAACAGTATAAATGTCGGTTTCCCATAAGGAGGACACTGTGTATGCTTGTGTATACTTATATGTGAAATTCGAACTATATATGCTTGTGTATATGTTTATATACACATATGTGAAATCTATTACACAGAGTTGGGTTTCCATAAATTTGGAGAAAATGGGAATCAAGGGAGATGTAGAAGTTTAATCTGAACTCTTGTTAATCAAAACCAGATTTCTCAGCACTGCTTCATGTTATCATAAAAGATTCCAACTTTAGGCAAAATGGTGCTGTCATTAATCTCAATCTAATTAACATTATAAAAGTTCCAGATTTGAGACCCTGCCAAATGGAAAGGTCTTTTACTTTACATATATTCTTCTACATATTATTTCTTTGTAAACTAATAAAAGATGTTATTTTTTAAATGTTTATTGACTATGATGTTCATTGAGACTCTCCTGTGTGATTCAACAACTGTTTAATTAATAGCTCTCTCCTAGGTGTATTTATACTTCCTTTTTAACGTGTGAAGACTGGATGGAGGTTCAACTCAGTTTTAGAGTTTTGGAGTATGGCTTAAAACATCCAGTCTTAGACTGAGCTAAGAATTCTGAAAACATGTTGGCCCTCATTTGGAGACATTTGGAAAACCGTTGCCTCTTCTACTAGAACAACTGTCTCTGTCTTCAACCTTGCCCATGACCTCTTTTTCAGACCTGTTCTGATTATATATAAAATAAATATTTTAAAATTTAATAATAGAAATCCCTGCAATATGCAAGCTATTTGTAAAATTTAACAATGATCCAGGAATTAAAAATCAGGGTGAGGTGTGACTCAGTGGTCAAGTACTTGCCTACTACGTCTAAGGCCCTGGGATGAATCCCCAGCATCATGAAGAAATAACTAATAAAATAAGATAAAAAAAATGAGAAAAACAAAAAAATCTATGATGATTTCATTTTTCATTTTGCTGACTTACTTAGAATTGAAATATTTTTAGTAATATAAATGTTATGGTTTGGATGTGAGTTGTCCCCCAAAAGCTCACGAGTGAGACAATGTAAAAAGGTTCAGAAGAGAAATGTCTGGATTTTGAGAGTCTTAACCTAATCAGTGAATTAATCCCTGATGGGATTAACTGAATGGAAACTGGAGGCAGGTAGGGTGTGGCTTCAGGAGGTGGGAATTGGGGTGTGGCTTTGGGGTATATATGGCGAGTGAAGTCTCTCTCTGCTTCCTGATCACCATGATGTAAGAGACTTTCCTCCACCACTCTCTCCCACTATGAACTTCAGCCTTACCTTGAGCCCCCAGGAATGGAGCCAACCTTCTATGGACTAAGACCTCTGAAACCGTGAGCCCTCAAATAAACTTTTCCTCCTCTATAATTGTGCTGGTTGGATCATTTAGTCCCAGCAGTGAAATAGCCGACTAAAACAATAAATATCATTTAAAATACTATCAATAAACTTTCCATTATTTTAGAAAAGTAGTTCCCCCACTTCCTTCAATCAAATGAAGCATTTCAGGGCATCTTGCATTAATGCAAGAAAGATTAATATTTATTATATTATATTCTTTCCATGCTATAGTTGTTCATCTAAACTGAGTTTTTAATATGTTTTCAGTAAAAGTAAGTTATCTTTATTCTAGTTCTTCAAAATACATGGCATTCCAGGATTGGGTAGATCCCTAGGCACTTTGGTTTTATACACCATGAATACCACACCCCCCCCCCAAGCTAAAATCATCATATGAAACAGACCAGCAAGTCTAATACATGCACTGTGGGGTAATAATAGATGTGTCACACAACAAAAAACAGAAAAGACATTTTCTTAAGTAGTGTAAAGAGAGAAGGAAAATAGACAAAACAGCCTAGGGGCTCTTTTAGACTGTCTTCTAGAAAAACATCATAGGTAAATAAAATGTTTTCTTACTGAATAATAAGTATAATATATGCAATTTATTGTCATTACTCAGAGATTTCATTGTATCTGAAGAGTTCCATAGAGAGCCATTAAAAATCCATTATGGTGTTTTTAGTAATCTGCTCTGCCTCCCAAACCCTAGTGATTTTATGTCGTATCAGACATTTAATACGCATTCCTATTTCGTGCCTGGTTCAAATTCTGCATGCTTACAAATAGTCAAACAAAGAGATGTTTTTTGCTTTGTTTATCTTTTCTTAAAAGCAAAATATAGTAATACTCATTAAGGAATATTCTTACATAAAAACTCATTTTAAATTTGAATGAAAGATGATATTTACTGCAATTATTAAAGGAAACTTCCATTCCAATAAGAAAGTCTTCATAGTTGCAGCATTTTTTTCAATAATTGGGTTGCATAGGAAAATCACCATTTGCTTCTGGACAAATTAATTTCTTTTGCTCTGCTTCTCAGGTTGTATTGGCTTCCCAAGATGTCCCCATTCTTCCACCTGGAATTCATGGTGCAGGCCTCAACTTACATTTATGTATATATGATTACAAGTTCACATAAGCCTTCCTTCCACCAAGACTTATCTTTCCAAGATTATGTGTATTCCTCCACATCCCTGGATTTATGCTTTTACATTCTCCATACACTTTCTTACTGCTTCAATTATTTCCTCTTCCAAAGGTCCATAAAAATCTTTCCTTCTCTATTATTTTCTGTATATATGAGTTTTCTTGTTCCAAATAAGATTATACATCTGCTGGGTTGGACTACCACATCTGTTAGGAGAGGAGAAAGGGAATGAATAACACTGTCAGATGTCCATAGTCTTAAGTAGGGTAAAGGGTAAAGGGTAATGTAGTAGGGAATCTACATTATATATCTCATTTAATCCACATAGCACCTGGAGAATGGGGAGCTATCATGCTTGTTGTCCGGGTGAAGAAATCAAGCCTTAGTGAATTTAAGCAACTTTCCCACACTGTCTCTGCTAGAAAGTAACAGAGGGTAGATTCAAACTCAAGTTTTGCACCAAACTTGATTTTGCATTGAGGTACATTTCCTTATATGTGCCTCTATTTAATTTTCCTACCTTTTTGACTCTATAATGAGTATTTTTATCATTTAGGCTACTATCCCATATCTCAATTCTGCATTTAAGTCCTTGCGAAAGTCAGATGCAATGCTCTCCTTTACAGTGTTTTTTCCCAATGTTTATTTATTTAAAATGGTATAAAAATGCAAATGTATATTTGTGATTGGAAATGGTGCATTGCTTGTAAGCAAACAAGAAAATAGTCATATGACAAATGAAAGCTCTTTCAGAAAAATTTGCTGTATTTTCAAGTTGATAAAAAGCATAAATGAGTTTTTTTATGTTTTCCAAGTTTAATTTCTATTTAATGTATTTTATTCTGTGCATAGTTGATAATATTTCTTAGTGTATACAGCTTTGTGTTTTCCTAGAGGATAATACCCATTTTCTCAGACTATTTAAATCTTCAACGGGAAAAATTTTTTTTCAAAAACATACACAGACTTTGAACTAAATTTAGACATGCTTAAGAATGTCAAAGTTTGATTAATTATTTTGAATTTGGTATCATTAAAAAGCAATCCAGTTTTAAAAAACTCAAAATGAAATAATATGTCTAACAATAATTTCCAGACCCAGCTCACTCTTGTGTAGAGGGAGAAAATTACAAGGGAAGTCTTTACTGAGCCTATAAATACTGAGGTAACTTGTAGAATTACTGACAAGTAATTTAGAAGCTGTTCATAAATATTGCCCATCTATTGTTTATTATTTTATTCTAAACTAAATTCCTAAACAATTGAAAAAAAGCTTTTAGTGATTAGATAATATTTCTTCCTAAACTTAGTTTAAATCTTTATCTAAAATACATTATGAGGCAAGCAGGGTTCTTTTAATATTACTTATGCCAAATGAACAAAAAAATTATGTTGGTTCTTTTCTCAAACCTAAGGTATTAATTGTGTCAGAGGGCTGTAGGAAATTAAAACAAAATGGAAGGTATGGTAAGTGATCTTGTGCGATACACTATAAAAAAGGAGATAAGTCATTGGTTTACACAAACATAGATACTCACACACTTAACATCTCAAGATAGCATAATGCAATTGCCAAAAGAGGGACAGGTGAACTCAATAAACAAATACCACATGGACTGGTATGGTCAGAGGAATTGTTACCAAGGAGGTGAGATTTGTGTGGAGCCTTCAAAGAGGGGTAAGATTTTATAGTTGGAAAGTAGATGACACACCAATTTGGGTTGGAAGAGAATTGAAAATTAAGTTGTGGGCATGGCTTAGGGAAGATATATTTGAAGGAAGCATTAGAATGATTAAAATAGAAGCTGTATTCAAATAACAAAATTTTGGTTTTTAGCCTTAACTGTTTCTCACTTTGCACAAATAAGTTCGCCATTGTTTTTTAGCCTACTAGAGATTACCATGTTTTAATTTTTTTGCACTTTTATCAGTTGTAAGATAGAAGCTTTGAATTTATTCAGATGAGTGTCCCTCCCTTCCCTCTGAGGGTCTGACAACCTAGAGAATCCACAGATGTAACTGTTGGACTGTTCATCATCTTGCCTACAATGAAACATCATCCTACCATGCTACATCCTAGTAGTGTTAAAATCTTTAGCTTCTCTAGAAACTAAACCAAGAGTATAAGGTTCACTTCTGTACATCCTTCACCTGCTCCTGAGAATTTTGATTCTTCATGTATTTCATAGTGAACAGAAACTTTCTCAGTAATTCTTCTTTTCCTTTTAACTACTAAGATTTGAGCCTGCCCTTTTATTGGTCATTTCTTGAAGGGAATAAAGTATTTGGCCAATATAATCCATTTTTCTCAGAATCATTACATCCTGAAAATGGTCTGAGTCCTCCCCTTTGACCATCAAAAAAGACCACCTTTAGATAAATTGAGAAGATGCCAGATGGAAACAGGCATCTGTGAGGCTCTAGCTTGACTGTGGTTAATCCACACACCCACGTAGCTACATCCAACAGAGGTGACCTGAATTCACTCTTTTGATGTTGCATACCATGAATTCCCATAGCAGGTTTGGAACAAAGGGAGCATTTTAAAGCATTTTTCTAACATCGCCTTAGCAGATACTGACTGATCCTGTCCCAGGAACAGAGATGGTCCCACCCATGCTCCTGATTTTAGACTTATAAACATCAGTAGGACAAAGGCACATGTAGAGGGTTACAGTGGTTTTGATTTCTCTTGGGTGGTCAAAACACAGCATGCACGATATTTTTACAAACTATGATTCAGAAAGCACACAGTTCTAGAGCATTTTGTTTTCATTATGTTGGTGTCAATGGAAACAGTTGTGCTTCCTGATGTCTTACTGAGATGGCCCTTTGGGTCATTTTGGGCCACTTTCCCAAGGATACTGCATGTTGCCTGACCCTTATTCCTGAGGAAATAAGTAGGACTTAGATTGACCTGTTGTGGATCATGTACTTTCTCTAAGAATGGCAGAAGGAAAAACATCAGACTAGGAAGTCTTCCAGAAATAATAATGGAGAATCTCATCCTGTTGTGTAAACTCCCCTTGTACTTTGTTCTCTTTGTGTTTGGTAGAAAGATTATTTTTAAAGGGCCACTATACTCTGAAAATATTATTCTGAATTTAGATTCCTTTTAAAGTTACAAGGGATAAATTAGACCTTATTATTCACAAGTCAATTAAATCAGCATTAATATTACCTATAAAAGCTTTTGAATGTGTGACAATTCTGAATTTACAAATCAGCCTTTTTTCTCTCCAGCAGTTTCTTTAGATTTCTCTTGGTGATGTAAAGATGGGAATAAACAGCAATACCCAACCAGTGGTGACAATTTGATATAGTGAAAATCAGATAAAAATAGTAAGATGATTTTAGGAGTACAAATGACTTTTATGAAAATTTTTTTCTTCATGTTTGACCTATGATTCCTTCAAAACAAAAATCTCTTTATTACAATTTTCATGTGTGCTTTTTCAAAAAATAAACATTTCAGTCATTTCAATTCTCTGGGAAAAGCACAGTGTTTTATGAAAGCATACATCCATACATTCATTCATTAATTTAATAAAGTTATACTAGTAATCTATTTTTGTGGAAATATTTTAATAAAAATAAGAGGATGGAAGGCTATTTGATTTGACTTATTTGAATTCTAAACAAAGGAAAGAGGAATAGGTTAAATAAACAAAGTATTTCTTTAAAAATAACATACTTCCATAAATATGTGTACATACTTTTGTAATTTAAAGAAGTTTAAAGACTAATGATTAATAAATGAACCCTTTGAACATACCACAGGAAGACAATCATGCTGAATTCTTTAATTTTAACTTTATTTCTGTAGTGTTAAATAACACCCATACAGCATCCAATGATTCATCTACTGAGAGCCTGCATGCCTCTTTTTTGGTGCATGTGTTCCAGTAACATCTTGAGAAAGTGTACAAAGGCAATAAATATTTTATAGACTTGCATATCAGGAAATATATTTATTGTCTTCATATTTGATTGAGTCATTGGCTGGGCAGAGCTTTACAGATTTAAAATAATTTTTTTAAATTCATTTTTTGATACATAGAAAGACAAAAATTGTACCTATTAATGGAGTTCCATGTAATCTTTTGATACACATGTATATTGTGTAATGTTTAAATCAGGTTAAACATACTCATCACCTCAAACACTTTTCATTTTTTTATGATGAAAATAATGTTTGCTTGGAATTTTCAGAGTGTTCTCCCCTTATCTTACAGCTTCCCCTATTTTTGAGAAGGTCAATGTCATTCTGAAGCCAGGTCTTTTGTTTATCTCCTACTTTTCTCACAGTAAGCTTATGAGATCTTTCTTTCCCTCCATACCCTGGATTTTTATCAGAATGTGTCCTACTGTGATCTTTCTTCATCATTTGTATGGAAGAACTCAATTGCCCTTATTAATCCAGAGACTTAGGCTGTCAATTATGAGAAATGTCCTTGTATTCATCCTTAATAATTTATTTGCTGGTATGTTCTTGAATCTCCATTTCTTGCATTGCTATTTGTGAAGTGTTGAATTATTTCCATTGAAACTTTTAGGACAAACATATAAAAAGATACTTTTCTGTCCTGTTTTTAATATTTTTTTGTCCATTTACTTCTCATTATCTTGTTTTGACACTTTCCCTAACTTTTTGCTTTGGGTGCTCATATTTTAAATTTATACTTCTCTTTCTTATCCTTTTCTTGTTAATCTTTTCATGGTATCCATCTTATTTCACTAAGATGTTTCTCACATTTGGGGGCATTATTACCATTGAAATATTCCTCTCACTGCATATTCTCTGAGTTCTTTCATTCTTTTCATTTATTTTGATTTCTGTTTTCTCTGATGGATTCCCAGTGATGACCCCTGATTGTCCAATCACATTTCTGAATGAGGCTCTAAATATCTGATGAGAATCTCTGTGCAGTGTGTAGGCTTTTCTTTGCACCACTGGGTGTCAGTTGGCTTTTATTCTAAAGTAAGAAACATGAATGTATGTATTTGAGGGTATTTTTCACTGTGGTTGTTATTTACTCCAGAGAGGAATTCTTAGTCTCCTGTTTGGAGATATAAACACCTGAGGGTTTAGCAAAGAAATCTTAGTTCTGTGTCAAGTTTTGGTTATACATCTGTCTCTTTTGTGTTATAGATTGTGATCACTCTGGCTCAAGTTCTCCAAAGATGATATCTCCTTTGGTCAGTTGTGGATGGAGAGATCACCAACTCCTTTATAGTGGATAAGTAATCATAGGTAGTGCCCAGTACTCCTCTTAGAGTTTCTAAAAATCTGTTTCGAATTCCTGACCTCAACTCCACCTCACACAATACCTGAATGTCCCACTATCAGAACATTTCCTTGGATACTACTATGTGGGTATGCTTTTTAAATTTTTTCATCAGTGACTCCTATTTACATTTAGTTTGTGTTTCTTTTACCTTGCTAAGGCAAATGCCACTCTTCCCTCTGGCTGCCTTCCCATATGGAGGTTTGGAGTTAGGAAAGTCTCCTAATTTTAGTAAATATTTGGGTTTGTATGGTTGATTGATAATGACTCCTAAAAATATGTCCAGGTTCTTATACCCAGAACCTGTGAATATTATCTTATTTGGAAAAAAAAAAACATTTTGAAGATATAATTCAGTTAGGGATTTTGAGATAGATTTTTCTGGATTAGTCAGATGGGTCCTAAGTGCTGTCACAAGTGTTGGGATAAAGAGAGGTTTGATATATGTAAAGGGAAGGTATTATGAAGATACAGGCAGAGATTAGAGTGACGTGGCCACAAGTCAGGGGATGCCAGGAAACACAGGGGCCACTAGAAGTTAGAAGAGGCAAAGAGTGGGTTCTCCTCTGGAGCCTCCAGGGAGAGCATGACCCTGCCAAAAAGCTTGATTTTGCCCAGTGAAGCAGATGTTAAGCTTCTCCCCCTTGGAATAGTAAGAGAATTTTTGTTGTCATAAGTCATTAAGTTTGTGGGAATTTGTTATGGCATCATAAGGAAAAAGCACAATTTATATTAGGGTTTCTTTTCTTTATCACTCTTTGCAAGAATATTTTGAAAGGAGGAAAGAAAGGAGGCAGAAAGATGTTTATTTCACCTTCTCAAAGTTGAAGTCCTTTCATTTTTTAAAGATAGATACTATTTTTCAGAACTTTTCCCTTGCTATAAGTATTGTGTCTACTTTTAGAAGTGTGAGTGTTTCTCCAGGTATTGAATTGTAACACTGCTTTTATTTATTCCTCTCCTCTTTTCATGATGTTGTTTCTTGTTGAATTGACCTTTTATTTTCCTCTTGTTTTCCTTTCTTTCCTATCTTTTCCAATAGTCCAGTAAACCTATGGAATATTAGACATTGTGATAAATTTTGGTAATATGTGAATGAATGAAACAGTTTTGCTGCCTTCCTTGAGTTCACCATTTGTTAGTGTACTGTGGCCTCTGAATAGCTCTGCTTGGTAAAAACTAAGAGAAGACACCCAATTATGATGGGTTTCCTGTGTGTGTGCGCGCACGTATGTATGTAAGGAGCTTATATTTTTATTATTTTGGACATCGGGGCAAATAGGGGTATAAGCAGAAAAAATGGCATGGTACTACTAGTCTTTCGGAAAGAAAAGTCAAAATGGATTGTGATTACTTTACTGCTTAAGAAAAGCTGGGAAATCAGGGAGGGGACTTTGAACAAAATCAAGGGACAGTGAACCAAATCAAAGCAGAGCTGCTTGGAGAATGGGATCAGGAGATAAATCTGAAGCAAAATTGCACAGCAGTGAAATTTTTACCATCAAGTGGAAGTTTTAAGTGTAATGCGAAAAGTCACAGAGTGCAAGGGATGCCAGAGAGAGGGACCCAACCAGGTCTGGTCAGGGGCAGAGCAGGTGATACCTGAGATGAGTGCTCACAGAAAGAAGAAATGAGTTATTAGAAAAAGAAGAGTGGCACAAGGAAACAGGTTGTGGCAGTAGGGCTCTCCCAACACCAGAGACACCCTGAGAAAAGTCATGTACACAAGAAAGAAAATGGCTTCTGACTTGCTCCATAGTTGCTGGTGGAGCTGCTGGTGTAGCCAGTCCAGTGGGAAGCGAGATGAAAAAGAAGCAGCCAATGGAACCCTCTGGTTAGCATCTCCTTCCTTTCTTTCTCTAAATATCCAGTATTACTTTCTAAATATCCAATATTACTTTCATACCAAGCTTTATGCCTGATCTCTGTGTTTATAAGTCTCCTGTCACGTTTGACTGTTTCTTGGACTTCCGTTTTCCTTGAAAGGAAAGGGAACGGGTGAAGAATTAATTTTGTAAGGTATCATCTATGTAATATCTCCCAAATTGTTTTAGTTTAGGTATTTATATACTTTTCCAATCACATGCCATAGTTAGAATCAATTTGTTTCTCTAAAAGCTTTAATGTTAATGAAATTGACTATGAATTGGGCAAAATGATAAACATAAAAACAATTACCTAATCTAATTAAATAGCAGCTAGGATCTGAAAAACAGCTCTTCACTGAAAATTTTGGAACTAGAATCATAGAACTTTTTTGTTCTATTAATTGTAAGTTTAGCTCTGACTGGATGTAGAATCAAGGAACTCAGGAAAGTAGTATGTTGCCCAGGATTAACTCTAGGATTTTTAAACTTGATAGGTAGTATTTCAGTAACAGCACAAGGCTGCACAGTCTCAGCCACAGTATATCTAGAACCTTCGAACCAGTGACTTGGGAGTATTGACTCAAATTCTACGGCCCCGATTCTGGTAAACTTGACTTTCTTAGTGATATACTCCTATCCAGAATTTCCCCTGGATAGTCCCAAATATCCTTATCTAAAGCTTGGTAATGGTCCTAAGGAGGCAAATGAAATCTTCACATGTACTTTATTTTTTGTAGGAGTTTTACATTGCTTTGGTACCCTAAGAATTTTGGCACCCAAACCAAGGAGACTTTTGGAACCGAGAAGTGTAAACAGAAAGACTTGGGGAGGTTGGACTTTCCACACTCCTCAAGCTGCAGCATGCAGCATGCTTTTTGCTCCTTGCTCATCGAAGACTCAATTGATCTCAAAGATTTCCTCTTGGCTCTTGTTTTTGGCTGGACTCTGTTATTCTATGTAGCTATTACATATTAGACCACAATTTGCCTCTAATTAAGTCTCTAATTTATTTTTCATGATTGAACTTGTTACCACTCTATCTTCCTAGGTCTTTTCCTGGGGCTCAAGCAGATTTAGCCACCTGGCAGCTAGAACAATGACTTGAATGGATGGAGTCTATTTACAATGTGGGCACCATGCATCATTCCAATGATGATCAAAAACAGAACTCCAGTTTAGCTCTGGCTTCACAAAAGATCCTCCCTTGAGGAATGCACACTTACCCCTTAAACACTTCCTAATCAGACCTGAGCTTTTACCTCTTCTATACAAGACAGGCAGCATGTGTTTTTGCTTTTCCCCATGTGGGCCATTTCTCCATTCTGCTGTATTTTACTTCTTGTCTTTACTTCTGTCTAAATAAAACTCATACTTTCCACCCACTGCAGCTTTCTTGACCCATGAGCCATCACCTCCAGTTTAGTAGGATCATCTTTACTCTGCTGTAAAGTGTCTACTTAAATGGACCTAGCACACATGCCACAACCATTCACAGGAAGGCTTTGCATGTCTCCTCTTCAGAAGCTATGCCCCCTCTTCCTTCCAAACTCTTATTCTAATCTTTGTAAAAACTTTACAAATTATGCAAGTTTCCTTCTCCCTGTCTCTCATCTCCATATTTGCTTCATTTATTTCTGTGTTTTCTGTTGTAACAAGATCTTTAAAGGGTGCCTGCTTTATATATTTATCCAAACAACAGAAGATGTTGAACTGGCTGCTCTTCTCCTACCTGCCCTCTTGATTCCTCAGCATAAAGTTTTTGCCTTTGCATTCTGAGACCTTGCTCAGCTTCCACTTTTCATTAGTGACCAACCACACTGTGTAGTTTTTATCTGTTTGCTTCCTTCTCCTTTCCGTTTCCTTTGTCTGTTTTTTTTTTTTTTTTGAGTAATCTCACTCAAATCCCTACATATTCACCCATTTGTCCACTCACATTCTGAGCTGCAGTAAGATACTTTCTTGCTTTCCTGCTGTTGCCTCAATCCTTTGGGACCTATCCAGACAGGGAGGGTCTCAGACATGAGTTATTTTAGATGGTCTGGGAAAATCTAATTAAGGGTCACAGTAGTAGATGCAGTGGGAGGGCATTTGTCACTGATTGAAAGAGATGACTCTTGCCATATGCTCTCAAAGCAGAGACAAAGGCTATCTGCATACATGAACAAGGTTTTATGTATGTATTTTAGAACTTTTCCTCTGGATCTGTATAATAGGATAGAAACAAAGAAATCAAGAGGAGGGGCAAAAGTTCATTGATTTGAAAAGAATCCTTCTAAGTACTGACTAGCCAGACTTGGGACAGCAAATACCCCCGAATGAGATGAAAGCTTCAAGATTTGTGATAAAAAGAGTGATGTGGTTGTAAATATACCTAAGCTGGTAATAGCTACCTTCCCTTTTGTTTAATGTTTTCCTTTTATTAAAACTACATTTAAGTTATTTTTTGATTTTAGAAAAAAAGCAGAAAGAGCAAAAATTCATGATTCTATCATACAGAGATGGCAGTTGCTATCAACATTTTGATACTTGATTTTTGTATTTTGTTTTTGTTTTTTTATAAAATCAGAGTCAAATATCGTCTGGGTTTGGTATTTTTGTTGTTTGGTTTTATTTGTTTGTTTATATGGAATGCTTCACACATTTGCATGTCATCCTTGAGCAGGGACCAGATTAATCTTTTCTGTATTGCACAATTTTAGTATATGTGCTACAGAAGTGAGCAGTTTTTTGTTTTTCCTTCCTGTTTTTACTTACTTAAAGTTCACATCTCATTACTCTTAAATAATCACTAGATGGATAAAAGATAATAGAGTATAATAATTGTTCTATTCCACTTTCAGTTTTGTGGGCAGTTACAATAGAAGAATTCTTGGTATCACATTACTGAGAATCACTCCCCATCTCTGGGCCTTTTCACTGGTAGGTGTCTTTCTCTCTGAAGGGGATTTTCTCCCATAGGTTATCATGTTGGACACCCAGAAGAAGCTCAGAGAAAAGCTCAAATGTTGCCACACCAAAGAAACTTTTTCCTGAGCATCTAATGTCATATACCCATCTTCAAAATCATTTGTAATCCCCTTGTTCTGTATTGTTTGTTTTCTTAATGGTCAATAGTATTTAATGAGTTTGTTTGTTTATTGTCCATTTCTTCCTCTTAGAATCTAAAATAAATGAGGCAGAAATTTCCATCTGTTTTGTAAAACACTTTATCCACAGTGCCTTGAATAGTGCCTGACACATATTAAGTGACCGATAAATGCTTGTTCAACAAATTGATAAATAGGAAAAAACATAAGAATTTTAGAACATATAAACCAGTGGCTTCCTGGAAATCTTATTTCAATTTAATCACTCTCTTTTTGGTACACAGAATTGAACCCAGTCTTGCTCAGCCACTGAGTCATATCCTCAGAAATTTTTCTATTTTATTATTATTTTTATATTTTTAGTTGTAGATGGACACAATACCTTTAATTAATTAATTAATTAATTAATTTATGTGGTGCTGAGGATCAAACCCAGTGCCTCACACATGCCAGGGAAGTGCTCTACCACTGAGCCACAACCCCAGTCCCTTCCATTTGATTTTGAGACAAGGTCTCACTAAATTGTTTAGGACCTCAGTAAGTTGGTGAGGCTGATCTCGAACTTGGGAACCTCCTATCTCAGCTTCTCCAGTCAATGGGATGACAGGTGTATGCCACTGTGCCCGGCTCAATTTATGCACTCCTGTGTGATGTATGATAGTACCTATTTACCACAGATGAGTCCACTTTGGATATTAATTTAAAGATATAAAATAAAAGGAAAAAGTTTTACTATATATGAATGTTGCTTTAGTTTTCATTTCTTCTTTGACTCATTGGCACCTCTTTAATATCCATGCTTTATTAATGTACACAGAGCTTATCAGCATTAACTGTGATGGAATTTTTCATATTTTTACTCTTTCATTCTTTCTCTTTCATAATAGGCATTCAGATTTCCCTTGTGCTTTGTGACATCTTAGATTTAAAAAATGTGTTAAGTCAAATATTTTAAGATTTTTTTTCCATTGAGATTACCCATATTGTTGTCATAGATGTAAAAGATTTCTCCTAATTTTTTGGTAGTCATTTCACTATTATAATTTTTTGGCAGGGAGTGAGGAGGTACCAGGGATTGCTCTCAGGGGCACCCAGCCACTGAGCCACATCCCCAGTCCTATTTTGTATTTTATTTAGAGAAAGGGTCTCACTGAGTTGCTTAGTGCTTTGCTTTTGCTGAGGCTGGCTTTGAACTTGCTATCCTCCTGCCTCAGCTTGGTGAACCACTGGGATTACAGGTGTGCACCACCATGCCTGGCTCACTATTATAATTTTTAAAGATTTGTTTCTTACTCTTCATTTCTTAATTATCCACTGTACTCCCCTTTCTTTTTAAAACTAGGTCTTTCCATTTTATAGTCTTGTTTTGATTTAATCCATTACCATCTTCTTTTCCTATAAAACAGGATTTATTTATTCAGGAATTTTATTAAAAATGCCTGTGTTCATCTATTTTAATAGATGATACATTTACTGCCCTCCTTTTGATAATATTCTTATCCTATATTTTTATACAGTCCCTCATTTTATATTTGTTTTCCTATTGGCTCAAGTCTCTGGATTAGCCTAATCTGTCCAATGTCTTGTTCACAGCTAGATAGCACTTAGTATTTCCTTACCATTCTCTTCTCGATGATCACATCCTCTCACATTATTCCTGCTAGATGATGTTTGTGTACAGACCGCTCAGCTAGAGACTAGGAAGCATTTGCACATTTACTTTCCCCCTAAAGTAAGGGAGTCTTCTTCATCCCCAACCTTGTTTCACAAGCATGAAAAGCTACAGCTCCTAGTATGTGCCTCTCTCCAACATCATCCTACCTCTGCTACCTTATACATTGCTTTACTAATTTTAGGGAATATAATATGCTGCATGCCACTTCTCCCTGTTTTTAGGTACTAATACCAAAGTAAGAAGAGATGGTAATATGAGGACACCTTCTATAGCTATTCAATATGACTATGGCAATCCAGAATTTTCTTAGATCAGGCCCATGAATCTGTTTGTAGTTAATAAAAGAATATTAAAATACTTAGCTTCCAGGTTGACAGCAATGTGTAGACTGTTGATTTTCTTAGCCAACATCATTAGGTTGAATGATAAAGAGATTGCCTCTATTCATCTTCATTTTAAAGATTGTTGATGGTTGTATTTTTCTGTGTAGGTATTTTAACAAAAAATTTTATTAAGAGCAACTTAAGTCTGTGGATTGCTAAACTTGACATGGAAAACCAGAAGGTTTTCTGTTTTGTTTTGTTTTCTTCAGTATTGGGGATCAAACCAGGACCTCAAACATACTAAGTAAGAGCAATACTCCTAGTCCCTAAAAGTTTGACAGTAATATTTTTCAAACCTTTTATTTGAGTTCATCTCTGCCTCTGTCAAAAAGTGACTCTGGCACAGCGGCACATAGCTGTAAACTCAGCAACTTGGGAGGCTGGGTCAGGAGGAGTGCAAGTCTGAGACCAGTTTTGATAACTTATTGAGACTCTGTCAAGGAAAAAAAAAAAACTTGTGGATGTATCTCAGAAATAGAGCAGAGCACCTCTGAGTTCATAAGTACCATAAGTCAAAACAAAACAAAACAAAACAAAATGACTATCTTCCAAAGCATTGCAGATGATTAAGGACAAATGTATAGATTATATAATATAATTAGCATAGAAAATATCAACATGACCTAAGTAACTAATTTTTTATTATTTAATGCCTAGAAATTATGTTTATGATTTCATATATACACATTGTTTCCTGTCCCCTGGAGTCACTTTTAAATTGAAATGAATTTTTATTTTTTCTAATTTAGCATCTCCAAATACAAGCGATAGGGTTTTGGTGGCAAAATTATCTAGGCTATTGAGATATTTTTCAAATTAGATGAATTTAGCAGAAAATGATATACAATGCTTGATTAAATCACTAGAGCATTTAGAGTAGCAGACCTTTCCCCGTAAAATGAAAATGGAAACTTAGGTGAGTCAAATTGACCAAATGTATTTCAACAGCATCCTGGTAGTGATGGTTTCAATGCAAGACACCAGACTTTTCCAAAGGGAGTTATTTTCATAACCTATAGGTAATTCAGGAATGTCTGTGGCCATAAAAATACATTACAGACTAGGAAGTCACTGGAAACTCTTTCAAGTGCTGGTGTATGTTTTGTTTCCCATAAGTTTTAGTGACCTTTCTACATTTATCAGAAAGTTCTTCCTTTGGTGCCTGCAGAAGCTCTGTAACAGTGGAGACCAGATCCTGCCAGATTCTGGATGTATATGATTGCACACCTGGACTGTGGAAGGACTGGGGCCTGGTTCACTCTAGGTCATTCTTCTTGGATGGAAGAAACAGAGAAACAAGTATATTCTTGGTAACAGATGAAAATTCCACATAGAATTCTTGGGTAGCACTGAAATGTAGACATTTCTGCAGACTTATTATCCTTTAAACAGTAATTAAAATTCTTAATTTTCTACAAATCTGTTAGCTTAAGAGCCCAACGTATTTTTTAATGATGCCTGTTTTCAACATCTAAAACAGTCTTCACTGAATTACTAAAAGATGCCAAATAATTATTGTTCTTCATTTTTAAATTTTATTTAGAAGTGGCATCCATGTATTTATTCCAAGCTCTCAATGACTCTACTTTAGATTGGAGGAAGTGGAAACCCTTATTTTGTCACCAATTCCTACTAGAAACTGGTTTATCATTTATTACTACAATCTTTATTATTGCAGTTTTCAAAATTGACTCACCCACGAAGTAATTTTAATTTGGTCACTATTTTCTATCACTTAGCTAGTCCAGTTTTAGAGTTTTGGGGTTCATCTCTTTTATTTATGTCAGATAATGCCTGATTTGAAGACAATTCAATTTGCCAAGTAAAGGCTAATGAGATGGAAATTCCAAGTTCAGCATCCATATGGAAGCTAGCCATTCCTTCATAGTGCAGAATCAGATGATTGCCTTGGACAGCTTGTGGTATCACCCAGCAAATGGGAGAGAATGTAAATGTGGCAAATCCATCTGAGTGATAACCATTTGGGGGTGGGGAAATTGTCTGCTCCAATCACTAGGAAAGCATGTGCTTCTTAATTGAGTTTTATTATTCAGAAGCATGGATTTGATTTGAAATAAAATTATCTGATTTTTTTGTCATCGATTAATTGAAAATAATGGTGGCTATTATTTTGAAAGCATTCTGAGGAATATAAAAACTTGATGTATAAAATTTTAAGGGGAATTGTGATAATAAGATAGCATGTGATCCAAAAAGGGTTTAGCAAAGATATTCCTATACTTTAAAAATGATTCCCCAAAGTATTGTCATTTTTATCTCCTTGGACATACAGAACTTTGTTTACAAGAGTTCAGCTTTGCAGTTAGGTATTATAAATCAGTATTCTTTAAAACCTAAAACAAAACTTTAGAACCCAAGTGATATGATTATAATATGTATTATATATGATAATATACAAATATATTTCTTAGTCTGTCCATTCTATATTTCCTGGTTGATATTGAATATAAAAGAAATGCTTTGCTGCTTTGTTATAAATCCTCTTTGATCCAACATGGGAAATATCATTCTGAATTTTTAAGAGAAAAAATAAGTCAGTGAATTAAATAATAGCTACTATTGAAAGATACTTGGAGTTTTACCTTTGGTCCATTTCATATCTTTAGCCCATTTTCTATAAAAATGTTTCTGGAGTTCAGTGTGCTTGGTTTTGGTCCTCTAAGCTGTAGTAAGTAGCCTTGGGACCCCCGAAGGCACACCCCACACACTTATGCTGTGTGACCTAAGGTCACAAGTAATGGCTGCAAGCTAATTGATTGAGAAAGGCTTGTCTGGCAGGGCCTCTTTGCGTCCTCCCTGTACATTCCTAAGTTCTGTGAAAGAGGCACTAGCAGCTCAGCCTAGCAAGGAAGGAAAAAAGAGAGGAAGTCTCTGCGTTCTGATTACACCCTGAATTCCCTTGTAGTGAGCTTGCTTCTCTCCACCCACTTCTTACTGAGAACTCCTTAACTTGACGGTGAACAACTTAAAACCTGATCCTACAGAGTTACCTGAAAGTGATTTGAGTATTCATTGAACTGAAAGAACAAATCACCTACTTCAGGCGGTGGGAAACGTATGGAATTTATATTAGAACTTCAGCAAAGTGCACAGCTGCATAACACAGAAGCCGGCACTCAGATTGACAGGCAAATAAGCCAGCTTGTGGAAGGGGCCTCTGGGTGGCAGCTCTGGGCTTTTGGGTGTTGGACAACTATAGGCAAAACTGAAATGGAACAGGGGCAGAAAATAGCACACTTTTACTCTACGCAACTGTTGCTTTCGCATGGTGAGTGCAGATTTAAGATATTATTTAAAATATACTTTCTGTGTTGTAAAACAAGTTAAATTTGTTGTGTTTTGAAGGAAATTACAGGAGTAGCACTACTTAGGAAGTTCTTAGGTGCGATGGCTTTGTTTCTGCTTGATTTCACATTCAGCTTGGCGATAGGAACAGAGAAGTACAGTGTTTGTATTGTCCTGTGTCATTTTTCTGAAAATTGTCCTTTTGTTTAAGTCATGCTTCTCTTCAACCTGAATCAATATTGTTTTAGGCAAATTACGTGTGGAATAGATGAGGAAGGAACACAGTGTGACAGAATATTTGTAAACATTTCATTTAGTCCGACTTTGTGTCCCTTGTCCACGGCTTCATGTTTTGCTGCCTTATCTCAGGAATATCCAGCACAGACTGTATGAAAAGAGCTTTGTGTGAGAATTCCTGGCCAGTTGAAGGGTCAGGGCCTGTGTGTTATCTGACTGCCAGCAAGACTCACTGGTGTCCCCTCTTATTTTTAACATAAAATAGGAGGAAAAAAAAGTGCATCTTTACATATTAAAAATGAGTGTGTTTTGATTCCAGCAGTTCCCTTCTTGTAGTTTATGTGTGTTATTCCTGGCAGAGGATGGTTTTAACTTCTTTGGAGCAGCAGCATGCGAGGTTCTTTTGTTTCTTTTTGTCTTGTTTGCTCACATTTCATTGTAGAAACTCTGCACACATTTAGAAAAAAATAAAATCACATTGAAATAATACTTCAGCAGTTTTTATTTCTGTGTAAATACTTTGGAAGTTAGTAAGCTTATGTTTTCTGGTTCAAAAAAAATACCTTAGAGAATAAATTGTGTTAAATTCCTATTCTAGTCATATTTAAAATCCTATTTTAAATGTGCTTCAGAATGTTAAAAATAAAGACAGAGGCTATAGGGAGTATTCTTAGAAATGTTGGAAGACAAATTTTTTTTTCATAAAACTACAAATTTAGTATTGCAATTTTAATAAGTGCCAAAATATTCTTGCTGTTGTTGACTTTGTTGAAAAAGTAGTTTTATTAACAAGGTGACTGCACTAGCAGTCACTAGCATTTCACCAAGTGAAATGAAGTGAAAAATTTGTCTTTCACACTGCTGATTTTATCAAACATAAAGGTCTACGTTGTTACTGTGTGTTTCACATTCATTTAAACTTTGAATGAGCAACTGTTTAATACAAATTTTGTATACTTATTTTAGAAATAAAATTCACTAGAGAAGCTTCCTTCTATTTTTAGATTTGTAACTTTGGTTTGCTAAAGTTAATTCATAAACTGAAAGTTTATTGAAGTAATTGTGCAGCTGTAAAACAAAATAAAGGGAGGAAAGTGTTTAAGGAGTCGTGAATGTTATTTCAGTTATAAGGTAAGTTTGAAGCAATACTTAGCTCTTCTTTTGTAAAATTTATGGAAGCCTATCCATATTAGGTCTACCCTGGGCAGACCTAAGTCATAGTCTTGACTTTTCTACAAAAACTATGCATAAGAAAGATACTTTTAGAACTATTTCTGAGTTGATTCACGCTTCCTTCAACAATTGCAAAATGTGACTGACAAAGCCTGTCTAAAAGAACAAGTTCATTATGCCCTCGTCACCTGTTACATTCATTCTTTCTTGCCCACAATCACAGTGCTTAGTTGTTTATTAGTGTTGCAGGGAAGTGAAGACGTTTATTTTTAAGAGGGAAGATGTTCATTTACATGAATCGTTTGAACTTTTAAAAATTATGCTCTTCTCAAAATCCAAATGTTTTTAATAAGGTCTTTTATTAGAATCTTAATGCGAATTGTTAAGAAAGGACATGTAATTGTTTTGTCTTTCTTTTAATATATCTCCATAAGAAACGTTAAGGTACAGCTGAAGATTTATGGTGGGCCCTGCTAAGACATCAGTTTTTTGAAAATCAAGATTGAAAAAAAAAAAATGTTTACCCCTTACCTAGTCAGAGACCCCAAATTAAAGGGAACTTCATTATTTTTCTTGGCTATAAAGTCCAGCCTCAACTCAGGAAGTTACTGCACAATGGGAGGAGCTACAAGAGTGAAGTTCTCTCTAATGGAATTACATGAATTGTGACATGAATTGTGATCTTAAACTTAAACTTCCATCCTCTGTCTTTGCTGTTCATGTTTACTTGTTGGTTGGTTGCTGAGATGAAGGCTGCTTTTAAAAACTGCAGTCAACCACAGTGTTATTTTAACACCATGATTTTAAGAAGGTCTGTATCTTTTTATGTAAGGCTAATTTCCCACAGGTGTTTGTTTATGCATTTGATCAACAGGGAACAGTGGATGTATGTTCACAAATTGATGCATAGTGATCTCTCTTATTTACATATAAGCATACATATGCCCATTCAATCATAAACACACATCCTGTACTTGTGCCTCTAATATCTTGAAGCAATAGCCTTCCTTCTAGGCCCCATGATTATTTTTAAAGAACTATGTGGATTAAATAAAGCTAAAGGAAAAAGATCATCTAACTAGGATTCTAAATAAAATAGGGGGAAAATGTGCTTCACCAATGGCATGAAGAGTAATACCAAGCATTTGTTAGAGAAGTAACATCTATCATGGATGGCAAGTCATTGCTTTTCAAATGTGTTTGCTCCCATATTGGTGATTACTTATCCTTCTTGTGTCCACCAGAGTGGGGTTTGTGTGCATGTGTGTGTGTGTGTGTGTGTGTGTAAGAGAGAGAGTGCACACACACTTATGAATTCACAGGGAATGTGACAGAGTAACCTGGACATATGCTAAGGCTATGACACCTGTGTCATAAGTAAGTGTGACTTTCTTAATTCTTATGGTCACTGCATCCTAGGTTCTGTGTGTGCACTTGTAACAGTGGTCATCTGTTGCTATAAACTTGTGCCTGCTCTGTTACTTCGATTCAATTGTATTTCTGTTTCAATGGCATTGATCAATTTATTTGAAAGACGGTTTAATCCACCAGAAAATAGAACAGAATCTATAGGATTAAACTCTATCTTTCCAAATTGCAGGTCCTCAAAATACTTCCCTAGAGAGCAGAAGTATTACTTATTATATTACTGGGAGGAAAGCATAGAGCTTGTTCATCTTCTTAGACACTTTGATCCTAGAACTTGTATGTTTCTTAAATTACAGAAAACCCATGAATTTTCTTTTCAATGGTTCCTTCTTTCGACATTGGCTCTAATCTCTTGCCCTGAAACTTTCCAGAAGATGTATGTTAAAGTTTTACAGTATATCACATATATTTCCTAAATTATCTTTCATACTATTTTATACATCTATTTATATTGCACTTTTGGTGAATTACTCAGAGATATCTTCCAAATTACTAAGGCTTTTTGTGACAATGTCCATTCTAGAACTTAAATTTTTATTAAAATTTTTCTTTTCTGAGAATTTTGATTTTTTTCTCTTAGTCATTTTTGTTTCATATCTTGCATATGCTATAAAGATACTATTTCTTATTTCATTTTTTTGAGGATCCTAACATGTTTATTTTAGGGTCATTATAAAATTCCTCTATGACATTAATGTCATCTGGAGGACCTCATTGACTTTTCTAATTTTGTTTGTGATCTTTTTATATTACTCTTTCATGTCTTGGGATTTTGGTTTTCTTGCTCATCTTTAATGAATGGAATTTTTAAAATTCTTAATTTTTTGTTGCTAGTCCCTCTACCCTCTACTGTGATTTTAGAGTTGGCCTTGAACCCTCTGTCCCAGCCCAGGCACTCTGATAATAAGGTTGTGAGAGATCTAGGTAATAGTCAAAAGGCAGTTTGATTCAGATTCTGAGTATGAGATCATGGCTTCTTGTTCTGGCCTCAATAGGAAAGCAGCCTCAGGTAAGTCATCTGGCAGATGGAGGTTATAGTCAGCTTCCTTTTATTTTACCTTCAGGTTTCAATCAGTAAATCTGGTACTGGTTATTACTACCTGTGGGACAAGTGTGATAGGTAGCCCAGTGACCTTGAAAATATGAGAAATTGCTTCCTTTTCACTTCAAAGAACAGCTGGCCTGGTACACCTCATTTTGTGTTCATGCTCTCTCTCTGAACTTCTATCTTGTTCTTGAGCATCATTTTTCTTTAACATTATCCCTTTGAAAATGTATCTATTATTTCAATATGTTGGGAGCCTTTAAAGCAAGGGGCTCAAGCCATATTCTTTCAGTGCCATCTTGACAAGAGTTCCTGAAACCATAGAATTTGGAATCAGAAAACATGTGTTCAAATTCTGATTCACTTATGAACTGTGTCACCTTAAGTCAAAGCCTTTCATTTCCTAAAAGCCTCCATTTCTTCCCATGAAAGCAATGCCTATCTCCTAGGGCTGTTGGAAGCATTGACTGGGGCATTGTGTGGAAAGTATTTAGTCCTATGCTTAACCATAATAGGTGTGCACATTCTAAGAGTGAGAGGAAAGCAACAAAAGCCAAATCTAAACTGGATGCTCCCAATCATTCTTTGGACAAACAGTAACTGGAATATCAAATAGACTTGCCTCTTGTATTCTGCATGAATGCAATGTTGCCGTATTTTAATATCTAAATCAAATTTCTAAAGATGAAAGTCCAGTGCACTAGTTACATGTCTAACAGGTGGGCCAGTGTTCTGCTATACTCTCCATGTACCTTACCAAGAATAAATGAATGTAATTCAGAGACTCTCAGTAAAATAAGAATTCTTCCAAATGACCCTTTAGGCCTAGTTATTTTAAATAGATGTAGCTTAAGATTAGTAGAAGACTAGAAAAGAGAAGTATCACAAAAACATGCTTTTTTCTTGATTAACAATAATGTATATCAAGCCAGGATGGATTTCTGTAATGGTCAGGGGTCTTTTGTGTTTCAGATGGTCTTGTTTTGTAGCTTTGTAGATAATTTATAGTCTTTAAAAACATCTGTTTTGATGATCTAGAGTTTAAATTTATAATACCAACAGCATGTATCACTGGCTGGGTGAGAATGAAATTCAGAAAATTTTAAAAAACTTTAGAAGAAAGAAAGCTGGGGATGAAGACTTAGAAGCAGCTATAGCAATTTGGATAGAATCAGAATTTGAAAGCAAAGTCAGGTTTCAATATGACCCTGAGTAGAACATTTTTAAAATAAATATTTTATTTCATTCACACTGTTGGGCTTCACTCCACCATATTAGTTTCTTCCTTTCACTTTTTTGTAGGTGCATCTTCTGCTCATTCCTTAAATATTCAGTGCTCCTTCTGAAGTTGCCTTTTCTTTTCTTCTATCTTCTCTCCTTTATTATCTCATTCATCATAAGCTCTGATGTCATGATAAGCCAATTTGTAGCCTGTTGCCAGCTCCCAAAATTTAAATTCGCATATCCAATTACCACAGGCACATCATAGACAACGTGTCCAAATTCATGCCATCATCTCCCAGCAAGAAAGCTTTTCTATCTGGGTCCATTATCTACCTGGTTTCACAAAACAGAAACAGCGTGGACTTTGTCATCAACTTTTTACATCCTAAACAGGTAAACTTTGTGAAAGATTCATTCCATTACTAACCATTTCTATTTCTAATCATTTCTCTGATCACATTCCCACATTTCCTCTTCTGTGACTGACAAAGTGGTAGCTCTACTTCAGAGTTGTATTTCTTGAGTTCATGGAAGTTTGAGGTCAATGCTGTCTGTTAGGAGACAAGTTACTCTTGTGGCCATTACCTCCCAAGTCCCAGCCCACTTCCAGGCAGCCCCAACTTGTTGGTGGCTCGAGAACACCCCCAGGCAGAGGGGCAGGTGCTTGCAGTAAAACACCCGCAATGTGCAAGGGAAATGTAAGTGGCAAGGGCCTATGAGCACAACAATGGCATCTGGACTTGGTGCCAAGAGGCATTTAAGTTGCTTCCAGGTGTTTGCTATTTCAAACAGTGTTTTAAAGAACACAATGGCTTATGTCTCCTTGTGAACATGTATTGAATTTTTCTTAGGGTCTAAATGAAAAAGTGGAATTTCTATATTAGGAGGCATGTGTGGTCTCAATTTTACCACTCTCCAAGTTACTCTCCAAAATAGTGAAATTACTCTCCAAGGGTGCTGCTGTACAAATTTCTATTCCCATCAGCAGTTACTAAAGTACCCTTTTGCCCACATCCTTTCCAGCCCTCAGTATTGCCCAGTGTTTTAATTTTTATCTGTTGAACAAAATAGCCTTTTAAAGTTTTTTAAATTAGCATATTTTAATTGCTAATGAACCCAAAAAGACTTCTAATGAATCTCTGAAATTAAGTGAGCCAAGGAGACTTCAGTTATGTAGAGAATATAATACTCTATTCATTTTTCTAATGTGAATACATCTTTATTTATTAAACATGCGAGTATCCTCTTCAGTTAATTGCTTCCTTATATCTTTGCCAATTTTTCTATTAGGTTGTTTATCTTTTTCTTACTGGCTTTTTGGCATTTGCTATATATTCTGGATGTTAAGCTTACTCTGTTACTTGTGTTTCAAATAACTTATTTCAGGCCACCCCTTAAATATTTCTTAAATAGTCAATGCTTTTAAAACTTTTATCGTATTTTTCTTATAAAGAAGGTTTTTAAAATTTCAATTATTTTTAAATCTGGAATTTTCATAATGTTGAAGTGACAAATACAGAAATGTGCAAAGTAAAAATTTCTTTCCTGTCTTGTTTCTCATCCCATCCATTCCCCTGACCACAGGTACCTTTCGAGGGTATCTTTTTTGATGATTAAGCAAATAAAAACAGATATCTTGCAACACCTTCATTTTAAAGGGTTTGAATATTGAGATATTTAAGGATGCATAAGGAACTGTGCTATATACCAGGGCCTAACTGGTGAATGCTTTTTCTTACATCTGATGTTGAGTTACAAGATGTTATGGGAGTGGGGGGGGGCGGGGATATGAAGCATCATTACCCTATGGACATGTATGATTACATCAATGGTTTGAATGTACATCATGCACAACCATGGAAATGAAAAGTTGTACCCCATTTGTGTACAATGAATCAAAATGAAGTCTGCAAAAATTTAAAAAATAAAATAAATAAATAAATAAATAAATAAATAAATAAAGATTCTACGGGAATTTAGAGGAGATATACTTCTTTTCAAGTGAAATAATTAATATTCTTCATATCACTTGAGAATGATGCATCAAAGAAATACAGTTTTTTCTATGCCATGGCTTTTTAAAAAATCTAAACCTTAAATACTGAGTTTTCCATAAATTGATGACAGCTTAGCAAACTCAAAATTGAAGAAATCATACATTGAGCCCACTGCATGTCATTCACCTTGGGAGGAGGTATTGGGGATGAAAAAGTGAACAAGGCAGGTAATGTCTGTTTTCCATGAGGTAGAGGCTGGGAGTTAAACAGCAATGAACACACAGTGGGCACAGTGTGACAGTAAAAGGACACAGAGGAGCTGTGGTAGATGGTTTGGGTGCTTGCATTTCAGGTGGAGACATGTTGCAGGAGTGGAAAGATAGCCAGGTGAGCATGTGGAATGCTCCTGGCAGAAAAAAGTGGCATGTAAAATATTGTGAAAATGAACATGGTATGCTTGAGAACTGCAAAACGTTCAGATTGGACAGGGCATCAAGTACTAGGGGTGGTAAATGGCTCAGAAAAAGCTGGCTCGTTCCTGAGAGGGCCTGATGTAGACTCTCAGGACACAGGGGCCCTACTTAAAGTATTAAATGAAACTATCAGCTGGTCAGATTTTGTCTTTATTTAGAGATAAAAATATCCTGGTACATGAATAGTAGTTTACTAGGTGCCACCCCTCAAAAAATTTCTTATTCTGTTCACCATTTTTAATTATAGGGTACAAAAATAGGTCTCAGGGGATCTGTAAACTACTGGTGTTTATATACACTATTTTGAGGACAGATTTTTGAACATGTTGATTGAGAGGTTCAAGAATCACTAGATTAAATTAAAAACAGGAGTTGACCAGAAAAGAACCCTTGAGAAAATCAACCTTTAAGGAGCAGGTAGAGGAAGACAGTTGAAAACAAGATAGAGAAAAAGTGGTCAGAAAAATAGCAGAGAGATTCATGGACGTGAACTGTGGTGAAAGGCTTAGTTGCCACAAGGAAAAGATTGCAAGATTAAATCCCTTAAATAGAATAGTGGTTTATTTCAGGCCAGGCTATCTGTGCACTATGATGCTAATAGGACAATTAGATTCCTCAAAGACATTTAGAAACTGAGGCTCTCTCTACCTTGTTTTCTTTCATCACCTCATATGTTGCCTTTTGGAGTGCAGGAATTGCTGAGTTCAGACATGAAGAGTGAAGGAGCCAAATTTCAGAGACAATAGTCTGTCTTTAAGTTGAAGATAACCTAGAAATATCTAATAGAAATTCCATGTATAATTTGCAGACTGTCTTCAACTTATAAACAGAATTCTGTGTCTGAAATGTGACTCATTTTCTTTCTATCTATGTTTAGCCACATAACCACAATTGGTTTTGAGAGAGGCTGGTAAATGTGGTTTCTAATTGGGAAACCTTGAGATTTGGAAGGGGAGAATGAGTTTTATGTGAACAACCAGCAATTGCCAAACCAACTTTTTACATTAAGAAAAAATTGAGTGATCAGATATGTTTCAAATATTTGCTTCACAAATATTTAATTGAGTGACTATAATATTTGGTCAGTATTCTATGTGTTAGGGATATTGATGTTTTTAAAAAAATCTATCATCAAAAACTTATAATCAGGACAAAAAAGATAAGCATGAAATAAGTTATCAAACAAATATGTGATTTTTATATTAGGAAGTAATGGGCACCAAAAAGAAAAATGAATAGTAGAGAAGATGATTTCAGACAGCAGAATCAGAGAAGTTCTATTGCATTAAAAACTGCAATGAATACTTTCAAAGACAAAATAATGCAAGCTCCATCTTTGGGGAAGAATTGCAGTTGAGCTGTAAATCTAGAATATTGGACAAGGAAAGATGATCATTAGAAGGAGGTTCAGAGTTTAAGTCACAGGAGAGTTATTTTTTAATGAGGCTAGGGCCATGATTTTAGCTTAAATGAAAAAAAATGCATGCAGGGATGAAATATTTGAGGTGCTTTGGCTGGAAAGAAGAAGGGAGGAATGAACACAGTTGTAGATAGCTCCTTTATGATGACCTTATTACTTCCTAAGTAAGAAGTCAGGAAAGCACCTGAGAGTAAGTGTTGTGTGGGCTGGAACAAGTTCTTGTTGAGAATTATAAAGATGTAGAGTGGTTATGGGAAACCTCCAGCAAATATGAAGCACCCAAGTCTAGGAGGAAAGAAGTGCATCATGGGATTGCTCCTGAGCCTGGGCTCTGTGGGTGTGTGTAGTGGAAGGGTACCTGTGCCAAGTAAGAGAGGTGGGAATGAGAGGGTTCAGGTAATGCCTATTATACAAAGCAAAGACATTGCCCTGTGGAAGAGAATTGACTAGGGAACTATATACCCCAGTTCCAGATTTTGAATCGTCAGTTTGTAGGTGGCTGAGAAATGTTAAGATTATAGTCTTTGGAAATATTTCTTTAATTTGATATTTGAAAATCTTTTTTTTTTCTTTCCAGGGCTAGGGTTTAAACCCAAGGCCTGGTGCATACTCCACAAGTGCACTACAACTGAGCTAATTCTCAGATCACCAAATTTTGATTTAGTTAACTTTCTCGTTTTCATTACATGGGGTTGTTCTGTAGGGTTGTAAATTCACTGTCACACTTATGAAGTTAGGAAGACAAGTCATAATTGTATTAAGAAATTGAAACCTTACACAAATTCCTATTTTAGTATTTTTTTTTTTTTTTTCAGTGCTGGGGATTGAGCCCAGGGCCTTGTGCATGCAAGGCAGGCACTCTACCAGTTGAGCTATATCCCCAGCCCCTCTACCATTTTTTTTTTTTTAACATCATTCAGTCCCTAGTGAACTTACTGGTTTTACTTCACACAACAACTAGGGAAATGGTTATTTCTGAAAAAATACAATTTGTGAACTATTATCGGTAAGCTCACTTAGCATCATAAATATCACCTTTTATATTTTATTCATCCATAAATATTGCATTGTAGAGCACTCAGTCTTCTTGGCATAATATCTTTTTCTTGATAATGTGATTCTAATTTTTTCACTTTTTATTCCATCTGAATATTTGCATGTTTCCACTTTTACTCATCTTTTTATCAGGAATGACATCAGATGTAAAGAAAGTGCAGCCAGAGTATTTTTACCTTTTGAGGATAACATCTTGACATCATGCCATTTCCTACTCTTTCAAGCCTTTTAGCTTTCATCTTTTTATATAAAATATTCATGGTTTCTAATAGTTTGATGGTTCTTGGATTACTCCAAAATATATCAGATTTAGACCTTTGCAAGCATTGCTGTTGTTTTTGTTGTTTACTTGCTTTCAAGCAAGCCCATTCTTTATTTAAAAAAAAAAAAACATTGTTATGTATTATTTATTAGTTTGCCTCTTCTACGGGAACACAATATGTTTCTGTGATTTTTGTCTGACTTTCCAGTTGTGTTAAGTTGTTTTGTGGGATTTCTTTTACCTTTCTTTCTGGAATAGCTGATTTCTGCATTTACATCTTATAATTTGCTGCTTTCAAGTGAGACTCCTGTTTTTCTTCAGCTCTCTGAAATTCTGTCATTAGTCTACCGGCATGGCTCTTTGTTGGTGCTTTAGGTTCTCTTACATATTTGCCCAGGTTGACAACTGTCCTCCCCTGAGCAGAAATCTCACTCCCTTTACTGTAAAATACCTCTCTCAATAAAGAGGTAAAAATTTTAAATCCTGACACTGAATATAGTACTCTTCGACATCAGTCTTTTCCATCTTAAATTTTGATGTCCTATAGCCAGTGATAATTGGTTTTCTCATTGTTCTTTTCTTCTCAATCGATATTTACTTGTCAGTCAGATGCAAATAAGTAAGATTAGATTTCATATGTTCTTGAAAGCAGGGTATCACAACACAATTTAACAAGCGTTTTTGCAATCAATATTCATTTGTACTATTTACGCACTAGAAATTACATAGGGGAAAATGTCACAGGAATTATGGCCCAAATCATATAGGTTTAGAGCATTTTAATCAACATTTAGAATTCTATTTTTCTGTGGATAGAGGAGTGATCAATGCTTACTCAATGTTATTAACCTTTTAATCACATGTATTTGTAAACAAATTCAATTATTTATTTGGAGATTAAAAATTGTTAGTTACAAACAAATTTAGAAAAGCAAGGCTGATACTTTAGATCCATTACATACATATGCATATGCATATACACATATACACACACATATAGGTATAAATATATACATGTACTGTGGAATATCATATTTCTTATTTTACCAGCATGTTACTTAAATACTTAAATTAGAAGAAGAAAAAAAGTAATTCTAGAATTTAAAAATTCTCCAATGTGCCATATATTAAGAAGAACCAGAATGTGTACATGTTTAAATTCTTATTTTATTAATTATTAATTATTATTATTTTATTAATTATTATTAATTGTGAGTAAATGATGACATTTCAAAGTTGTGCCTTTTTTAGGAAAATTTGAGTGGATTGACATTATTTAATACTTTTTAATTCTTTATTTTGTTTGAATAGAGAAAGTTTTGCATTCATTAGCTTTAGAGCACTTAATTTTCTTTGGCCCTTGCTAGACCCCAGGATGCTCAGATAACTAAGACAGGGTTGCTGCTGTCAAGGATTTCTAGCCTCATTTGATTCTACTTATTTTGCATAGAGTGTCACTATTGTTTTTAATGATTCTATATCCCATTTATTTTAATTTTTTCAAATAATGACTATTAGTCTATATTAACTAATTCAAGAAGAAGATTAACCTCTGGTTTAATTTGTTTTAAGAGGGGGAATGCTACTTATTGCTTGTCAGCAATCCAGGACTTCTAATATCCTTAATCACTTTTCTGCCACTCTGTAGGTGCTTTGGGATCTGGAGAGAAGTATCTGACTTAACAGCTGCTCTCCAGTTGCTTGAGTGGCATTAGAGAAGGGTAACTAATGGAGCTTCTTGAACCCTTTTCAGAAAAAGACAGAATGTAAAAATATTCATTCAGAATACAGAGTGTTACCAAATGAATGTTATGGAAGTGCAAAGCAGGGCAAGAACATTCAGAATGGACTGAGAACAAATAGTATATATAAGAGCAAAGCTCCTGCCTGACCTTGTATAATGGGGAGGCTTGGGTTATATAGATAGGCATTTAAAAGGCTAGCCAAATGGATTTAGTGCTAGCCTGAAGGCTCAGAGACTGATTCCATACAGATGTAGCAAATCCCTGGCAAGTAATGATGTCCAAATGGAGAAACTGAGTCCAAGTAGCAGCATGGGGGTGGGATCAGCATTGGAAAAAAGATGAGACATCCACGTCAGTGAAAGTAATGGCATTCCAGCAAATCCATCTGTAAATAGGAGCAGGGAAAATAGAAGTAATATACTCTGGAGGACAGATTTTAAGGAATAAGCATGACTTCAGTTACATACAACATACAAGCCAGAGACCTTCCAGTTCATAGGTAATTTTGCCAAATTGGTAAAAGTTCTATTACAGAAGCTTCAAAACCAGGAAAATAAAATTTTTACACTATAAGATTTAATTTTATCTCTTCAAGGAGAGAAAGAGCATAGAGATTCTAGGAATCCAAGAAAGACCAATAGAACTGGGAGCTCATCTCCTACTAGGGTTTACTGAGGGAGAAGAGAGTAATCAGTTGGAAAAGGAATCTGACTTTTCCTACTTCTGAATACTTTGATAAGAGCTACAACTGACGAATTCTGTCTCAATCAGTTCTAAGGATAAAGTTTATTGATCCAGTGGCTCATTGACTTCTTGTTTCTAAGGGAGGAACAAGACAGTGGAGGATGAAGAGTCAGTTTGAAACAGGGAAGAGGCTACACAGACAGACCTTGAATGGTAACAGCCTCAGGCACAGTACAGGTGCAGGGGTAATGGACAAGGTATAGTCTCCTGGCATAGAACAACATGAAGTAGAGTTGGGATTTGAACTGAGATTGGTAATGAAAAAGAAAAGAATAAAAAGAAAATTTCTAAACAAGAGAAAATACATTGGTGCGCTGTTGAAAACGTCCAGAAGGGATGCATAACTCTGAAGAAACAGGTGCTGTGGTTTGATGTGACTGGTTTCTCTAGGGTCCTTGTGGGAGTCTTGGTCTTGTCAGTGTGGCATGTGAGAGCTGATGGGACCTTTAAGAGATGGAGTCTAGTAGGGTGTTACTGTGTCACTGGGGATTCTGTCAACAGTAGAAATTAAGGTAGTTCTTGTGCAAAAGTCTACATCTGGCCTGACTTAATTCTCTGGTATCCTATACCAATACATGATTGTCCACTCTTGCACAGGCTCCCACCACTGCTATCTATCATTGCCATCCATCCTGATGTGTCATGGCTGACAGCACCCTCACTGGAGCTGAAATGATGCAGTGCCATGTCATTCAGCCTCCAAAACTTTGAGCCAAATAAACCTCTTTTAAAAATAAAGTGAGGTTCCTCAAGTGTTTTGTTATAGCAACAAACAGCTGACTAACACAAGGAATCCAGGAAAGAAGCTGGTGCCAGAGAGATGAGATGAACTTAGGTTCCAAAATTTGTGAGGAGCGATGAGAAAGCCAAATGGGCAAATTCTTCAAGGCAATTGGAAACTAAAGGACACAGGTTAAACCTGGATATTTATCTTTTAAAATAAGCATGGCTGAAATGTAGTGTAGCTCACACTGGTTTTAATAAACCACAAAAAATGGTAAGAAAATAATTTCATCTTCTTTTAAACTGCAGTAATAGTGCAGGATATTCTCTCTGGACCAGTAACTCATAAAGCCATCAAAATGAAAGTAAAGCATGCTGATATCTCCTGACAAGCTACCTTTCACAGACATTCAATTAAAAGTTGATACATCAGATACTTTTCCTGAGAAAAAAGTGTTTATTTAACTTAAACAAAACAGAATGGTAGTTATCTTATTTGACTGGGACTTAGAGCATACACAAAAAACAAAAAGCGAATGCATTAATATGTGCAAAGTTGACACTGAATATAATCAATTCAATATAGTAAATGTACTGACCTCAATTACGTTTGTTCCCAAACTCATTTATGGGAGTTGTTTATGGGATTTTATGAAATTTTAATTAAAACTTGGGTGCAGATGAAAGACAAGTACAAAAATGAAGCAAAACTGTTATTTCTTTGAAAATTGAACTTATTGTTTCATAAAGCCTTCATAAAAGGAAGTTCCTAAAAATTACTTCTGTTGAATCAAGTATGAGTAAGACAAATATAAATGACTACAAAGATATAAAAATTTAGAAATTTATCTACACTGAAATATTTTCTCTGGTGACTCTGTTCTAGTTTATTAAATTTTAAATCATTGTTGGGATAGTTAATACATAGAAAATGGGAAATAATGTTTGATGGTCACACATGAATACTTGAACTAAATAGATTCATATACATATGCAAAATTACATTAATGACATTTTTCCATTATTTGTCATTCTGCATTGTAATGATCTGAGAAATCGGCAGACTTGCTGTGTTAGTAAGGAGACATTACCCGATGTACTATATAAGGCTGCAGCATCTTAGAAGTTCAGAATCTGTTAAGGCCCCAGTTCCATGAAGTATGCCTTCAGATTGCTTTCTACACATTGATGCAAGGAATCAGATGCTTCCATCTTGCAGCTCCACCAACATCACCCTCATCCACATCAGCTTTGAAGTCTAAGTTCACACATGGTAGGATTCTGTGATACTTACCTGGAGACAAACACAGACCCCATCCACATTATCCTCACAACTCAGCCACATGACCATATTGGTCCAAGTGAATCTAGGAAATATCATCTAATTATGCCCCCCAGAAGTACCACAATCACTTCTTCATATAACACACTTCTGTTGTATGTACAAAGCTCTGAGCCAGGCACTGAGAAGGGTATGTGTATAACTAACACATACTTTCTACCCTCAAAATTCTTGGTAGTTAGGGAGTAGAACTGCTAATAAGTAATTGTTAGTGCAGGGTCAGATTTATAATGTTCCATAATAGAGGGATCAAGAATTTTTTACAGAAGAATGATTTCCTAGGAGAGGCAATTGTGGAACAGGGTTGAATCATAAGAAGAACTCCTCATCAAGCAGAGGGGATGGCAGGAGAAGTGATAGAACAGGAGGAAGCTAAAAAACAGCTGGAGATGAGACTCTATGATAGGCACAGAGATACAGATGTCTGAAACACATTTTGGGGACACCGCATGACAGGCCTTAAGTACCGCATTTATAGTTCAAGTTTCTTTTAAAAATCTGCAACATGGGCTTGAGGAAGAAACAGAATAAGGAGAGTGGAAAGAAGTTAGGAATGGAGGTGGTGGGGAGCTGCTTCAGCTGGTGCTGTGGGGATGGAAATGTGAAGAGAGGCAGAATATTTGAAAACTTACATTTTTAAAGACTGAAAATTTTTAAATCACCAAATAATCCAGAGATTTTGTATTTTTCTGATGAGTGCTCTCCATTACTAATCCTTAGGAATTATTTGATTTTCAAAGGGCATTTGTAGTTGTTAAAATATACCAAGAAAAACTTTTTCTGGATTTGTCAGTGATGTGACAAATCACTGAGTGAAGAGAAGCACAGTGGAAATAATCTTCTGTTGTAGCCATATATTATCACATTATAAAAAACAATTTCTGAACAAGAAATAACCTGAGAGTGACAACCTCACCACCCCAACCCCCTTCCCTACTAAATCTCTAGACAATACTTTGAAGTACTTTCCTTTGACCAGAATTATTCAGCTCAAGTCCTCATTCAACACTCTCTTCTAGACTTATTGTCAGGGCAGAGATATTTTTGAAATTACACAGAAAGATACATAAATCTCACAGAGTTTTCAGCCTTCACAAGTCTTTCTAATTCTCTAGACTTTAGTTAAGGAAAGGGAGTGCTTCTGATGTGGCACACACGTCTCCTCTGCATGTTCAAGAATGTCACATAAAAGACACTCTAGGAACAAGATTTTGAGACCCACTTTTCCCCATTTCTGTGATGCAGGGGAAGTGTTCAAAGGTTTAAGGAGTAAAATAGTCTCCTGTATTCCCATTAGACCTTCTAGTAATAATTGACCAGATGTAAAACATCAAATTGTCTTAATAAATATTTGAAGCCTGGTGTCCAGGTGTTCTGCCCTAAGAATTCTTTCTATTAGCTACAGAGATGATAGTTCTTCAAGAAGATAGCCTCATTCCTGCTCATCTCTAAACAAAAGATCCTCGTCCATTCCCACAGAGGTAACAAAGTTGAGGTGATACCATGGCATTATAATTATGATATAACTTTCACCTTGAAAATATACTTTACATTATTTCAACTTTCAAAAAAATTAAATTCTATTAAGCATATTATATGTAATGTTTAATTGTCAAATTTAGAAGAACTGGAAATAGAATGCAGTTCAACAATTCAAAAAAAGTGCATTAGTTATAATAAAAATTTTATCTCATCATATGACTTCAAATGTATTTTGGTTATAATGGGTAATATTTCTGTGCTCTTTAAATGCTTTGATCTAAATGCAGTTTTCCTTTTAATAAAGGATATAAATTCCAAGAGTATTGAAAGGAGAGGGACTGGACATACTAAAAGTGTCTGGTATTACATTCATTATTTCCTATCCATTGATGGTATTCAGAGGGTAGGGAGACCTTCATTAAAGAGGGAAAAGGACTGATTCATAATCAGAAAATATGGATTTTAGCTTAGGTTTCTCTGTTGTTGTCCATGAAATTGCCTGAGTTTTCATTTTTTAGCCATGATAATCACTCTGTATACGTCACAGAGTGATTTAGGGGACCAAATTATTACACCTCTTAACATACAGAGTAAGAATGTAAAATCCATGCCCCTCGTAGTTCACTCCAGTGTTTTCATACCTCAATGGCCGGACTCTGCTGACATAACTCCCAGGGCCTATTGTGTCTTATTTTTTTCCCCACATTGCAGTTATTTTATATGATACCATGTTACTTAAAACCATCCATTAATTTTTTTCAAATTTCTTGGTCTTCGATTTTGATACTTCTTCAAATTTACCTCATATGCTAGAATTTGTGATTTGAAAATTAGGCTTGAAATGTGTAAAATCAAATATTCTTATTAAAGTTTACTGTCGGAACTCATAAAACCACAATAGAATATCTTGTTCTGTGTGTGTGGAGAAAACAAAACATAACTTCCACTGATTTTCAAATAGCATGCAATTGGAGGGGAATTCTGCCCCCCCCCCCACCTGGGGGATTCCTCATCACTGTTTCTCCTACTGTGCAGGGACAATATTACAGGAGGACTAAGTATAAATAACTTATTATTTATATGAGGCGACAAAGTTTTAAAAACAGTAGAAAATGAGTAAAAACAACTTCTGAAGCTATGTTTGTGTGTTTAATTACAAGGTAAATCTTTGTGAGGCATCTCGGGTAGTTATAAGGACTTGATATGTAAAATAGTGAACTTAATATAGGCATTATTTGAACAATTTTAAGTATTTATAATCATAAAACATTTCCATTAAGAATCATAGATGCACATTAAAATAAGAACAATTAAACTGTCAAGGATTTCCCATCTAAAAGATCTATTAAGTTACCAGTGAAAATTATTAATTCGAATGAGTGTAGTTGTGAGTATGTTTTGTTTGTTTTCTTAGCCTTTGTCAACTCCAAGTGGTAAGATGTGTTTTCTGTTTCTTTAACAAGGCAGAGTCTTTCACCCGTACTTTTTCGCCTCACAGAGGGAGGCCTGAAGTAGTGTCCTAATGTATCCAGGAAGTAGTAAACATTTTAGCTACTCTTGTCATTTGTACCTGGTCAAAAACAATAATATTGCCATCATTCAGAAATGGTTGCAATAACTGTGACACTTCACAGACAAGAACAAGCTTATTATTCACAGAAAAATTTACAAATCACTGTTGACTCCCTCAGATTGCTAAAACAAAGCAAAATTAATTTTCAGTCCTGCAGATTTAAGGTAACTATCTCCAGTTCAATAAGGATCAGGAAATACAATCTAGTAGTGAAATTTGTTTAATTGTGGAGGGAAATTCTAACAAAAATGGCTGAAATACCAACATTTGTCCAGCTGGGCAAAGTGCTAAGCTATAGTCTGCAAGGACTTCATATTGCTGGAAACAAAACAAACAAAACAAAACAAAACAAAACAAAACAAAAACTCCAAAACATGCTTCCCACTGCACTGATAATCATTTAATAAGTAGATAACTGATTGGAAACCTTGACATTTTATTGACACTTTTTAGTAAGTTAGGCAAATCAAGAGGTACAGGAAATCAGGCATATTGTATAGTTATTGAAATTATTTTCTCATTAGCAGAATTTGGTTGCATTTGAACATGTAGCAGATTCTGTAATGCTCTAGGTTCCCATGTTCCTTTGATACTGAGAATGTAGTCAATGTTCAGCAAATGCATGTTACATTTATTTACAAACATGTACACAGTACAATCTTAAATTACATCAGAAAAGGAACACATTTAGCTTAGTGAAACACATTAATCATAGTGCAGAAGCTTAAATAGACCCCATGGCAAAATATAGATATATCTCTAAATCAGCAGAAATGCAGAAGAGCATGGCAGGTTAAAACAATGAGATAATGACTTAGATTTCATTATGGCAAGATTAACTGAGCAGCTGTTGAGATTGGATAATGGTATGTGAGTTTCTCATCACCCTGTAACATGTTTCCACTAATACAGATTAAGACTGTCTAGATGAACTATAATTATCTCTGTGGCTTGTGCATAGCATAATTAGCTTTTGCCAATGCAAAGTATTTTATTAAGTGGAAAATGATTTTTAAAAAATTATAGAAATGCCCACAAGAACAAATAACTAAAGACAGAAATTTTGGCACTCATCATAGTAATAAGAAAAAGTACTTATCTCTTTTCGTAAGATAGTTTTCAAATTCTTAAATCTTGTTTGCATGACAGACATAAGAAAGATGGTTTTAATTATGCTGACTCTCTTGCTGGAGTTTGTGTACCAGGTGTCCAGACCACAAAATGGAAAATGTCATCTTTGTCTGCCTTGTATAAATACAGTACTGAGATCAGCTTGTCTTTTAAGTGCCTGATTGCTACTTAATTGCAAAGCTGCACTCTTTTAACAGAGCATCCCAATAATAACAATGTTAACAACACTACCTACAATGAAGAACTATTTTCAGAGTCTCTTACCTTATACTGCCACATGTATAATATGTAATATCTCATAACTTTATGTAACCAGGTTTACTAGGTGATCATCATTATATTTTTAAAATATACTATCCTAAAATATCTAATCAGGATGTTTCTGTTGATCAGGTAGCTAAAACTATGAATGCAGGTACTTTGATATCCTTGTTACAAAGGTTTTAAAGCAACTGTGATGTGATAAAAAGTATTAAATCTGAGGTGATCAGATGGGAATTCAAATTTCAACTCTGAAGTGTTGTGGTAGACTCACTCTGGCTAGTCTTTGCCCTCTGAACCAGCATTTATCCAATGGTAAAATGAAGCTAATGATTCCTACCCGGGTGGGCTGTTGAGAGAATTAAGTCAGGTAATTTATGTGAACAGTCATCTTAGAATATGTTTATTCAATCTGATTTTGAAAAAATAATTCATAAGAAATGTGTCATGATAAGTTTTCTCTCTTTCATCTCAAAAGAGAATATGAAGTAGAGTAAATGACATTTTTGAGGAAAGTACAACATTCAAAACTATCTTTAATGGAAAAGATTATGAATATATCCTTAGTTACAGAATAATTGTTTCCTCTTCTTTGATCTCTTTTAAGTGAGTTATTTTGCCCTCTCTTCTTTATTACTCTGTTTGAGGTGATTTTTAAAAATATTTATATCATGTTTCTAAAAGGACTTCTCAACTGTTTTTTATTCTTGAGCTCTTTTCATGCAGTAGTGCCAGGCACTATATGCTTTGGTTTTCAATCAGCTCTTTGCCCAGATATTTAAATTCCTAAGTCTTTCTTTAACCTCTGTGTTATTTAATATAAGACAGACTATTGCCTTGCCTATTTGCAAAGAGTCAGGAACCTCATTCTCCCCCCTTTACCATTGAATCCCATCCTATACCTGTGTAGAAGATACATCCCTTAAGATGGTGAATGAAAGAAGTGTGAGAGTCAAGTGGTAGCAAAATTTTTTTCCATTAAAATTCCTACCATAATCTCCTTTCCTGTTTCATTTCCTGTTGGAGGTTACAGTAATATTTCTCTTTCATCATTATGCATTTATTTGGCACCCTCTATGATAAAAGATGCATTAGGAAAAGTGATCAAAAGAAGACCCATGTCTTTTTATATTCTAAAAATAAAATACAGAAAGTAAGAAATGTGTGAATGGCAACCATATTACAAGCTATTTTTAGGAAATAAGAACAATTTGAATTTTTGATGAGCTTCTTTATAAAGATTAAATATTTATTTTAAATTATTTTGCCTTTTAAAAATACACTTATGCTGAAGAGTAAATGAAAATGAACTTAATATCATGTCAAAAGAGATTTCTTTTTGTTACTGATACATGTATATTTGAAGTGTAGTCATTTAAAAAATTATTACTTTTATCTAAAGATGTATTGTTCTATTAACTAAACAGAGCTTACTTGCTTTGTAAATTGAATTGGTTTGTATTAAAGAGCTGAGATGATCAGAATTTAGTTACAATCATCAAAAAATTTTTGAAGGAGGAAATTTCATTATCATTTAAAAGCCCATGTAATGAACAGCTGTTCATGCTAAGTACTTCAATATTTATCATCAATATTATTCCACTTAGACTTTGGGAAACTGAGGCTGAGAAATGTTCCATGTCTTGCTTAAGGTTAGTTGCCAAATCCATGCTTTGTCACTACTTCTTAGGGGAAGGAGATTCTAAGAAGAATATTCCCATTCTCTTTAAATCTGAAACTTACCAGCAACTCTTCTTTTCTTGAGTTTTTCTCTGCCATTGAAAAACTTGCCCTTACAAACTTGCTCTCACTATACTTATTCTTAGGAAGTACTGCTTGGAAATAAAGCTGAATCAATATTTCCAAAGGAACAAGAGGAAATAACTTGTAGGTCGTAAGTATACTACTTTTAGATTGGTTTCATTTAAAGGACAAAGAACACTGTAATTAATATCACTAATTATGCTGCCTTTTGCAGAAGTGAATTTGCAAGTTAAAATTTAAATTTTAAAATTGCCTTCAACAATTTTTCTTCACAGTTTATATTTCTATCAGCAATGTGTCTAAGTTCCACTATTAAGAGGATATGCAACACCTAAAGTAATACATTTTATGTCACATATGTGTTAAATATGTATATAAATGTGTTGAATAATACAATGATGTATATTAAACACTTCTGGGAAAAGAAATAAAATTGGGGAAAAATGAAGAGGATAATATTTTTATTTTAATACACGTGTATTACTTGAATTTCACAAGAACATGAGTCAGTATACTGCCATGCCTTTTAAAAACTGAAATCAAGACCTAAAGGTAATTATTATGGCAAAATCAAAATAAACAGAGTAAGATCATCAAATCTGAATCTCACAGCTGGAGTGTGATGGCTTTCTGATTTAGATACGTCTGGGCATATCTTATGGTCTGAGATATGCACTAGAGTGAGAATTATTTTTCTAGATAAAAATGAAAAAATAATAAAACAATCTAGGTTTCTAAAGCAAATCATTTTCATCTGTACCACTGGATAAGTGTAGTTCTAATGCAGCCACATGAATAACATTATGTAAGGTTTTAAAAAATATTTTTAGTTGTAGATGGATGTAATACCTTTATTTTTTTATTTTATTTTTTATTTTTTTGCAGTGCTGGGGATTGAACCCAGGACCTTGTGCATGCAAGGCAAGCACTCTACTAACTGAGCTATGTCCCAAGCCCACCTTTATTTTTTTATATGGTGCAGAGGATCAAACCCAGTGCCTCACACATGCTAGGCAAGTGCTCTGCCACTGAGCTATAACCCCAGCCCACATATTTTTTTTAAATCACTATTTGCTGAAGATCTTAAGCAATTCACATGCTTTGCTGATGGTGAGTTTTGGTGATGAGATACAAGAGCTCTTTAAGTCCTATCAAGAAACTGCCAACTGAATTTAAGCTGAGTTAGCAATTAATTTTGGTTGCTTTCCTTCTCCCTAAATTCTGAAGTTTATTGTTTAACTTGGAATTGTTTTCTTAAGTTTACCTCTAGTTAAAGTCCATAAAATGTCTTATGTCTGTCAGTAGTTGACCTAATGAATTTGTCCTATGTTGACACTTGTTCTTCTCATACCAGACTGTGTATAGAAATGTAGGTGTGTTATTTTTAGTGGACTCTATTTAAAATGGGATGATGGTTTTTTAAATTTTATCTATTTTTATTTGTTCTAATTAGTTGCTCATGACAGTAGAATGCATTTTGGTATATCATACATAGATGGAGTATAAGTTCTCATTCTTCTGGTTGTACATAATATAGAATCCCATCGGTCATATAGTTATATATGTACATAGGGTAATAATGTGTGATTCATTCTATTATCCTTCCTACCCTAATACCCCCTCTTCTCCCTTCACTCCCCTCTACCTAATCTAAAGTAACTTTATTCTTCCCTAGCCTTCCCCAGCTTTATTGTGAATGAGCATCTGCATGTCAGAGAAAACATTTGGCATTTGTTTTTGGAATTGGCTTATTTCACTTAGCATGATATCCTCCAGCTCCATCCATTTATTGGCAAATGCCATAATTTCATTCTTTAAGGCTAATATTTCATTGTGTACATACACACAATTATGTGTTTATATATATATATATATATATATATGTATGTATGTTATTACATTTTCTTTATCCATTCATCTGTTGAAGGGCACTTAAGTTGGTTCCATAGTTTAGCTCATGTGATGTGGTTGCATCACTGTAGTGTTGATTTTAAGGCCTTTGAGTTTAAACTGAGGAGTGGAATAGCTGGGTCAAATGGTGGTTCCATTATGAGTTTTCTGAGGAATCTTCAAGACTGCTTTCCATAATGGTTGCACCAATTTGCATTCCCACCAGCAAAATATGAGGGTACCTTTTTCCCCACATCCTCACCAACATTTCTTCTTGTTTGTATTCTTGATAATCACCATTCTGACTGGGATGAGGTGAAATCTTAGAGTAGTTAAGGTTTACATTTCTCTAATTGCTAAAGATGTTGAACATTTTTTCATATATTTGTTGATTAATTGTATTTCTTCTTCTGTGAAGCGTCTGTTCAGTCCTTAGCCCATTTATTGATTGGGATGAAGATTTTTAACAATTACTAAGTAGTGTGTTTTTAGTAGGACTTTGGGATAGACCATTTATTTTCCTTTATTCATTCTAGAATATCATCAATAATGTAATAAATCTCTAACCATGTTGTGGGATTATCAAGAAAAGAACAGCATGCTGAGGTTAGAGACATAAAATTGATAAGTTCTCTAGTGTTGAAGTTTTGTGAGAACTTTGTACAATACAGTAAAATTACCAGAAAGAATGCCTCCTGCTGTGTGGGAAAGATTTTTTTATTGAGGGAAACTCCATCAGAATCTTGATGGACAGGGATAGAATTTTTCATGGAAAGGGAAGGGGACATATTTCTGATATGAACCTGTTAAGAGGAGAGAAAAGAGACATGCAGGGAGGTGTCTGGTACATGGAATGGCTGGAGCTTATAAATAGGGTGTGATAAGAGATAAGCAAGATAAGGCACAAGGACAGGCCAGATATTGGACACCATAGAAAGCCATGCTCCAGACCACGGACTCTTTCCTTTAGGTAGTTGGGATCTTTTAAAGAATTTTCAGTAGAAGAGCAACTGAACTATATATTTTAGAGCATGAATGGGAATTGCACAATAAGAGGCATACTGAGATATGAAATAAAGCCAGAATGGCAAAGATGGAGAAGAAAGGAGTTGATGTAGATATGAAAAAAATAATATTGACAAGTCTGGGTCAACGTAAAATTGGGTCAAAGTGGAAAATGCAAATTAGCATAGGTTAATACCCAGGCATCTGTTTTAAGTTAATGGGAGGATGCCAAAGCTATTCAACAATAGGAATAAAAACAAGATTTTGGAGGAAAATTAAGGAGTGTTTAGTGTTCAGCACTTAGCTGTGTTTTATTTGAAGTCTACATGTGGCGGCCAAGTGGATGTGCCAAGTAGGTCTTTGAATAGTGGGCCTAGAAGTCAAAATATGTCACTGGATATCTTTCCAGGATTAGAGATATACATGTATTGGTCATCAGCACTTAAGAAATAGAATATTGGTAGATTAAAAGCAAATTGGTGAGAGGAGGAAGAAAATATTAGGCACAGCAACCTGCAGAATAATTACATTTAAAATGATGAAAAGTCAGTTAGAAAGCTCACCAAAGTAAGCTGTCCTTTATTTTCTTTTCCACAGTTCATTCTTCAGACATCTGGGTTGCTTCAGCTTCTCTCTGTTTCTACTGCTGCATTCTAATTGAATGTACCAGTATGTTATGCCTGGATCACAACTGTAGCCTTTTAACTTTTCTCCTCTCTACAGTCCCCCCACTCCCACTCTTCCATCTGTTCTCCACTGAGCAGCCAGTATGATGTCATAAGGAAGTAAATCAAGTCATGTCCCCCCCATTTAAACTGTTCAATGCCTCACAGTAGGCATGTGGTAAATTTTTCATCATCATCTATTAGAGTTTTCCTTTTCACATTAGTTTTTTCTTCTTTTTCCTCTTTTTTAACCCTAGAACAGCAAATACATTATAAAAAAGTTTATAAAAACAATTTAAAATATTAACTGGTAGGTTTATGGAAATATATTCAGCATCAAAGTGGCTTGTTTATATCAGGAACATTTGATTTCTTGATAATACCTCGTTTGAAATGAAAAGTAAAATAATATTTCTATCATTTGTGTTTTATATGACCCCTGAATTGCCAGCAATGAGTAAGATAAAACTATGAAAAGATGCTGGGCACTATTGGTGTATGCTGTAATCCCAGTGACTTGGGAAGTTTGAGGCAGAAGGCTCACAAGTTTTAGGCCAGTCTGTGCAACTTAGTGAGACTTTGTCTCCAAATAAAATAAAAAATAAAAAAGGACTGAAGAAGACCTCAATGGTAAAGTACCCCTGGGTTCAATCCCCAGTATTAATCACACACACACACACACACACACACACACACAAATACTATGAAAATACCATGTTTGACTTTTTGAGGAAATAAATCAAAATGAAATTTTAAAGTTAAAACATAGAATGAGAGAGGGACACATTGATATTAAATATTTTTGAAAAACCCAAATCTCACAACCAAGTTTTATATAATTGCAGTGATTAGAAATAAGACCATAAGACAATATACTCTGAGTGTTTCTTTAGAATGGATTAAATTTGATTCTAGGTGTAGTAGGTACTTGACAAAAACCTGTAGCGTATCTCATCTACTGGACAAAATTTTTTCCAACCAAGTAGGATAAAGGTTGTCAAAGACAATGGTTACAAATATTGGTGGTACAATTAATTATTATTTGTTAATGTCATAATTTTGAAAAAATACAGAGAGTGTCTTTACAAAATGGAGTTGGTCACTAGAAGCAGAATACCTAGATTTCAAGTTCAAACATTTCTAATGAATGTCACATATAGTGAAATACATATATACATAGTAACATTTACCAATTATTATATGTTTCTATTTTTATGACATCTTCCAAAAATACTATTATGTCCCAAGTATGTGAAACTAAAAGAATGAAACACTTTCTAATTTAACTATGACACAGAAAAGATTCTTAATTACTTTGGTTAATTACAGGCCATTCATCAGATTTAGTTCTATGTATCACCAATATATGACCACGGGTCAGGTGCTGAGTGTATTTCCTCTTTCAGATGAAGGGAAAAACAGGCCTTCCCTGATTGGTCTCATCTACAAACTGACTCTTTTTGGTAGAATCCAGTCACTAATTCAGTATGCTGAATGTCATACTCAGAGAGTTTACAGGGGACCTGAAAGTTAACCGCTAAAACAGAGTTAATACCTAAGTATTATTGAGACAGTATCAAAATTCACAAACTTTAGACCATTTGTCACAAGAGATCTAACCAATAATCACATTACACTTAGTAAACATTCTACGTCTTTCTTTTAATTGCTATAATTATAGACAAAACTGTAATTTTAGACAAGCCTTGGCAATCTAGCCTTATGTTTAGTGTATTATTTTGGGCTTTTAGTCTTCAAGACTTCAGCTGATATTTTTTTAACACAGAAAACATCCCAACTGCCTCATGTGAAACTCATTCTAAAGTGATATTTCTGAAGTCATGAATATAATGCAACTAAAGAACAATGTACTTATATCTTATTTGGTAGGAGGTATAAAAATGGAGAAATATGTTCTAGTAGTACAGAAATTCAGTCTTTTAATTTGAAACCATCCCATTCTATTTTGCAAATGCCTACTATAAGTAAGACACTGAACTCTGCCAAATGTGGAACAGTAGTTAAGAAATGATTTGCAGAATGGATCTCAAGGTCTTCATTTTGCTCTTCCATGTGGAATCTATTTACTCACTTGCACATGTGAACTTTTAATCTCTACAGCATGTTTCTAAGCTTCACACTGAGCCTGGAAATTGACACAGATTCAAATCAGTAAGCAAATAAAAGATTCCTTTTAAAGCATTCAGTGGAAATATTTGTTTCTTTCAATTTTTCAAAGTTTTATCTTTGCACAAAATATTCATCTACAGGTCAAAGATATTCCAATGTTTGAATAAGCACTTTGTGTGCCAAATGTGAGTTAAAGAAAGGAGGGTCATTGGAAACTAGGCTTGGCTCATCCTACAACAGCATTCTGAAATCTTGGTGTCTTGGTTAAATTATCATTCATATTAATTATACTGATGAAAAAGTGTATTCAATATTTTCATGAACCAGGGTCATTAGAATTAAGCTTTGTGAAACCAGGTTCTTTATCTGCCTTGTTTATTGCTGAATCCCCAGTGCCCCATTCAATGCCTGGCATGTATCAGAGGTTCAACAATGTGTTTTAAAATGATTCCATGGAAAAAAACAAGAGCTGAAGGCTCAGACTTTGTGTCTGGTCATAGAACTGCTTCTAAGCTAAAATCCTAGCTGCTTCATTTCTCTTTCCTTGAACTTTATTTTCTTCATCTTTTAAAAGTAAGGATTTTTTAAATAATAAGGGATCTTCTGGTTTTATAAAAGCACTTGGCACTTACACTATTATTATATATGAAATAAACTTATAATCATTACATGGGAATAAATTCACTTCTGCAGGTGATATAATTGCTAAACTTATAAATTAGGTTCTTCAGTTTGTGGAAACAATTTTAGGATATAAATTCCCTCTTATCACATGGAAATATTATAAAGCAATTTTCCCACACAGAGTTTTCCAAGTACCATTAAAAAATAAGAACCTGGTGGTGCAATTTCTTGATTTTGTTTAAGGGAAGTATCAGTCAGAGTTCAGAGTGAATTATTTCTTTTAACTGCACAGTGTGGTTCCTGCAGGTCAGGGTTGAGGTTGAGGGCAGGCAGCCTGGAGGGGAGCTCCTAGCACTAAGGTAGTGTGTGAATAAATAAAAGACATGTTACTTCCTGAGTTTAGGCGATATTCATATTGAATGAAAATCTCGAGTCTGGATGTATGTTCATGGAAGTCTGGAACAAGTGTAAACTAAAGATCATATGGAATTAACATACCGTAAAATTGTATATAAAGTATGGTTTATTAATCCCCCTCAATCATACTCATATTTCAGATCTTCAGGAATTTTACTGGATAATAATCCACATGAAATTCCAAGAATTCTATCCAAATGGTGAGTGGAACCACTTACAATTTCACCCTACTTGTTTATCAGTAGTTAGTGCAACTTTCTAAGTACTGAAAGAAGAAAACTGAATTATTAGTCTTCATTTATGCTTCAGTTCTTTTTATAAGAAACATTGGAATTACTAGATTTTCTTTAATTTATTTTTAAATTATTATCCTGAAATGCAAATGTAGCACATATAATTCTCTGAAGTATTTATCACTTTCTTCTGATATGTGACAAAATAGAAAATGATTAAAAGTTAACTTATCTGCTACCAGCAAATATATTTGGCAAGCATTTTATAGGAAGGATTTTATGTAGAAATTTACATACAAATTTCTCCCAGCAATACTTGTGTGATATTTTTTTCTTACAGGAAAATTATAAAATCCTATCTGATGGGCTTCAACAGATATATAATTATCTGTTTTAAATGTTATCAAATTCAATATCCTCATACATTTCATACTTTGGTAAACTGATCCAATTTTACTTTGGAAATTATCTTCATTAAGAGTTTGTTTCCTCAGTTTTGAGGTAGAAGCAGCTAAACCATTTTTGTTCTTATGTATAATCACTTGGTAGGGAATGAGTTTCACCCTTGAAACTTCCTGCTTAAGTTGTGACAGTCCCAATATCAACAAAATGGATGTAAAGTTCTTTCATGCTGTTGAATACAAGGGAGGTGTCTAAAATATTGACTGTTCTATATCTGAGTTCATGACCCAAGGAAAATTGCATTTATTAAATTTTTCTTATTACATGTCATGATCATAATGAATAGATATATTCTATGATCATAAATACAAATAGGAATAAAATAATCATTATTCTCCAAACTTAGCATAACCAGTTAACGCTTTGTATAAATTGGTGAATATTTTCAGTATAAAAACACATCCTAGTGTAGGAACTTAAAAAATTAGATTGATAATGATATAAAATGTGTGTTTACCTCCTGTTTCCCACTAACTCTGCAGCTCGCTGCCATTTGTTCTCTGTATGACTTTGGCCAAGTCCTTTCCTTTCCTTTCTCATCTTCAAGAGCTAATAAGGTGTATCTAGTTGACCAGGTTGCCTTGAGGATTAACTGAATTGCTATGGGTAAGGTGCTTAAAACAGAGCCTAGCCCATAGGTGTTAGATATTGCAAAATTATTTATTACATTTGAATTGTTCTTTTTTTTTTCAAAATCAGAAAAATAATACTAATTTGTGCAGTTTTTGTATCCTGACACTTCATTTAGGTTTTTATTCATTGTAGTTATTCTTCACTTGATTCTTTTGTGGTTCTGGGTGGAAAACCACATTATTTGCCAATAAAAATTTTAGATACTTTTATCTTTTCTGATTTAGTATCTCATGATTTTAAATTTTGAGTTCAGTTCTTATTGCCTTGACTATAGTTTCAGTTCAACATTAGATGACTGTGAATAATACTGTTTTCTTCCTGATTATTAGAATGACTTTCATGATTGTCATTTAAATATCTCATTGACTTATTTGTGTGATTCTTACACTTTTTCTGGTTGAAATGTTACCCTATTCTCTATGAACTAAATTACATTATCAGATACGTCGGTGGATGTTCTAGAAATCTTGAAATACATAAGTATGTATTTTTAATCTTATGATTTGGTTTTCCTCTTTGATCAATTGATTTGCTAGTAGTATGATACTCTTGTGTAGCTGTTTTTTTATTATGTGCTTTAATTCAATTCCTTTGTATTTACTCAGAATTTTGAAAGGTGTTCCAAGTGAGGATGATATATAGTATATTTTTTCTTGCTCACCTTATTTTGGTACTTATTTTTTGGTATTTAAGAAGGTGATATTCACATTGGAAACTTTGCAAATGTATGTGGAGTGACTATTTTGGAAAAAAATCTCACTAGCAAAATAATTAGACTGCAGAATTGATTTTGAAGGTGATATTTGAAAAATTTAAAAATAACTTTATTAATTGTTCTTCAAATTTTGTAGAAGTCTTAAATATTGACTTAATTTTCAGTATGACATTTTCTGAAGTATTATATTGCCAATTTTATTAGGCTTTTCCTTTTAGTAGCATATATTTATAAGTTATAGTCTAGTGATTTACAAAATTATTGCTGAATATGTTTGGTAAACTTCCTATCATTTCTAATTTTTATGTGTTTTTTGTAATTTTCATTTACTATATAGGTCAGCAGTTTGCATATTTTTTTATTCTTTTTAAAAACTATAAAAGTGGAATTATTTGCTTGCTTGCTATTTTTTCTAATTTATTAATTCTGCTGAATACCTACTCTGTATCTTATTGTTTTTTTAAATTCTGAGACTTATTTCTCAGTGTATTTTGGATTGTTCAAATAGGATTTGAATATAATATGTTTGAAAACAATACGTAATCCTAATCATGTCCTAATTTGAAGATAGTTCCATTAATTTGGCATAAATTATTATATTATTCAAATTCTTTATTCTTATAATTTATTTAATGGACACAGATGAGGGTAGTTTTTGCGAATTCTTACAATGCCAAGTGGATTTATATACAAGGTATATAGCTACTGAATGAAAGATGGTGAGTTGTATGAGTAATTTTATATAGGAAGAAAAATATGTTGGGAGTGTGGAAGATCAACTGGAGTGTGGAGGAAGGCTAGGGTCAGAGATGAGAATCAGGTATCTGTTTCGATATGGCATTTCCGATCTTATGAATCTCAGCTTTAGAAATATTTTCCTGTCTTGGAAGGAAGCATTTGGTGTTCTTGTTCTTTTCCAAAGCTGTTCTCACCATCTTCTACTTTTCCTTCATCCAGAACAGTTTCCCATCAGATTTCCTTCTCAATCCTTCTGTGACATTAACTTCTCAGATGTAAAATATAATCATTTTCTTGTCAGGTGAGTTACTATGTTCACCCTGCCCTCTTATTTTAAAAAATTTGCTCTAGCTTAGGAAAGGCATGACAAATTTCTGCCAGACTTTGAGACAGAGCGTTCATTCAGCCACTTATCAAACATTGAACATCAGCTCTGTGCTAAGCACTCTACTAAGAACTGGAAAATTCTATTTCCCAGAAACAGATAGAACCTTTCATTAGCATGCTAAAGAGACTTTAATCGTTTCCGTGAGCTCTCCCAAGACTCATTATCTCCAATAGGTTTTAGTAGATCTTTTATGTGATGACCTAAAGACACCCAAAACTTTCTTAGCTCAGTCTTTATCACCAACCTGCTTCTCTTGCATTTCTTGTCCTGGTTGATATCTGTTATTAGTTTATAGTAGAAATGAACTCTCAATAAATAATATTTATTGAATTAATATTTTATGCGTATAGTTTATTCTGTCCTTAACCAACCTTTATCAAAATTCTAGGAATTTATGTCGATCCCAAACTTCTTTTTACCTCTGTATGCATTCCCTTACTCTCAGAAGTACAAAATATGCTCCATAGTTTTTCTACAAGCCCCTAATGATTTCTATTCTCCTTTTTCTTGTCTATCACCCACAGTGCCACCAGAGTTCTTCCTAAAATTTATATGCAATCATGATAGTCATTGATTCCAAAGCTTTAATGACTTTGTATTGCTTAGAAGAAAAAGCCCAAACTTCTCACCGTATCATTCAGTTTTCTTCACAACACTGTACCAAGTTTCTCTCTTCTCAATTTGTTAGTCACACCTGTTCCAATTCCCCCGAATCTATTTACATTTAATTACTGTGTATTATGACTTCTTTATATTTGGACCACTTCCTGATATTGATGGGTATTCAACCAAAGTTGGCTGATCATATTTTGAAAAAAACAAAAATTAAAAAAAAAGGAGGAAAAGAGGATTAGAATAAGTAGGAGCTTATTGTTTCCTAGACAGATCAGACTGAGGAGGTTGTTAAGTTTGTTAATTTATAGAAGTCACTGACGTTTTGTATTAGGGGAATATTAAAGAAAATGGAATCCATATGTGTGACTTAGATACTACTAATCTAAACTGTGTTTTATGGATGTTGAGGCCTGAAATATCTTATTCAGAACTGTTGTTAGAACTAATTAATACTGTGAGACTTAATGCCCTCAAATCTGTGGATTAAAATAGACAATGGTTTGAGTCCTGAGTAGAAATTATAAGAGACACAGTGAATTGTAGATGTTTGATACTAGAAGGTTATTCCAATATGACACTAAATTGATTGTATATTCATCCCACTAAATCATTTCCTTCCAAGCCTATATTATTATGATTTTTTTCCTTGAGATATTGATATGGAAGTATTTATAAGCATCTAGTTTTGAGTGCTTTTGAGGCAAATAATTGGATATTTGGTTATCAAGCTCAAAAAGTAGGGCTGAGCTGGTCAAAAATTTTCATGAGGTTGTAATGAAAGATTCAAGGTGGAGGGATTCATATTGGAATGAGTGAATTTAGCAGCTCTCTCACAAAACTTGGATCAAATAGAGGTTGGAGCCTTTCACCTCATCTTCATATAAATAGCAACCAAGGTAGATTAGCCTTGTCATGTCTTATAGTTAAAAGTTTTGAACCAAATGCTAAGACTTTAACAATTTTTCTTTTAAATTTTTAACAGCTTGGTCTCTATCATCTTTTTCCTAGGGTCAAGGTATATTAGCTTTCAACAGTGTCATATGCAGTATTCCACAGACATTGTTAGTGGGCCAGGCTATGTTATGTAGTTAGGTTTCCTTCTGGAAGGCTAATGTTATGTTCTTAGTGCAGCCAGGGTTGGGAACTATGTTATGGTTAGTCATATGCTCTCACTTAGTGTATGTATTCAAGGGCATAAACATAAACTTGTGAGCATGCACCCAATGAGATAACCTGTTGGCAGTGTGCCTTCTTTGACTTGCATATAAAAAGGGGTAAAGGAAATAGGCTGAGAGGGGAAGGCCTAAAATGGGACTGGCTGGGGGCCGAAGCTGAAGTTGGGGACTGGCTAATGGCCATGGCCAGCACTGAATAAAGCATGTCTACTATCCTGAGTCTTGCATCTTCTTCTACCTACTGAACCCCAAATCTGTTTTCTAGGTCAGAGCCCCCCCCCATGACAATTTTCAATGACAAAGTCTTTGAACTCAGTGGTTGTTAGAGTATTTTGGTCATTTCTATAATTAAGGAAAGTAGGTGCAATGTACTATGGTGGCATTGATTTGTCAACCATTGACCAAGCGAACATTATTCTCAGTGGACTTGGTTACTGTCCAGAGATTCTTTTTCTCTGTCTTGGGAAATAAAAAAAAAAAATCAACTCTAGTTCAGTAAGCAGTGGTAAATAATAAATTTTGCTTTAAATGTTGAGATTGTTCCTGTTATAAAATAGCAGGTTTCTGTATATACAATCGTAAAATAACATTAATATATTAGATTGGGTTTTCTGAGAGCATCATACCTAATATTCATGGTATATAAAGAATACCAGAGAAGTTGAATGAATTACCAAGTTCATGGAGACTGCCAGTGACAGTTCACAATTGTAGTGATATTCATATAAGCAGGACAGTCTTTCATAGCATAATAAGGAAATGGGGTCAAATAAAATTATGGATAGGAAGAATAAAAGCTACCTCAATAAAAAAGATGAAATTTGCTTGATGTAGGCTTTCTTGGATTTTAAAATAAATAAAACTCTGAAATATGTTCTAATTAGCTTTTCTCTGTAGATAGGTAGATATAATTAATGACTAACAGCATTGATTTATTTTCATTGTAATCTATTTTGAATATTTGATATGTTGAAATTGTTATGTGATTCAAATGAGAGTTAGCTATATTTATCAAATGAATGTTTTTGAAATGTATTTTAAAGTTTTGTTTCCAAGTAAAAGATATTTCAGATGTTGAACATGATAAGTGTTTTTGTCATATACCAAGGTGGTAAAATGTAAATGATTTAAAGTATGAACAGAAATACCTCAGGCATTAGGTTATACTTCATTGAACATGGTGAATTCTAACCAGAAGATTTCTTTTCATTGTATTATTTCCTTATGTAGTATCTCAAAACATAATACTATTTCTGTACTTCAACTTATTTTAGCCTCTATTGTGTTTTATTTAGAATTTTGTAATGATAAGTTTTCTACAAATGATGTCAGGCTACTTGAGAGAGAATCATGACTTCTCTCTTGATCTCCCCCTAGCCCATGTTTTTCAACTTTGACTTCACATTAGAGATACCTGGGAGGCTTATATAAAACTCAGACATAGATGATGTAGCTTGATTGTGGTGATTGTTTTACATGTGTCTTCTTATATCAGAACTTATCAAACTATATTCTTTAAATACATGCAATCTTAAAAAAAAAGAAAAGTAAAACATAAACTTACCATATGACCTTGGGATAGGGAAGTTGAGGTGGGGCTGTAAATACTCAGGCCTCACTTGTGGAGATTAAGTTGGTTTGGGGTGAGGCCCAGGTACTGGTAGATAGAAAAAACTCCCCAAGTGAATCTCACATGGATCCAGCAGCAAGAGCCTCTGTAGCCCTCATCAACATGCTCTGTTTATGGTAAGGTCTCAAAAATTGTGCTTATTATTGTTTAATTCAATGCATTTTTCTTTAATTATGAATCATAAAGCTTGTATACACTGAAAGTCTAAGGGTGTATGAATTATGCCAGAGGAAGGTTCATAAAGGAAGTATCCCCAAATAGCCTGGGCATATATAGACAAACAGCCTCATGCACAGTCCTTTAGACATGCATCTTGACTAAAACACACCACAAAAACACATCTGTGTGATAAATTATGATTCATTTTGAGCAAAGACTGGCAGAAGTCTACGAAGCTTGATAAATTTGATCTAAATTAGGGACTTTAAAACAGTTATCACCTTGCTAAAGGTTAACAAATGGATCTATTTTTCCAGAATTTCAGTTTTATAGGATTTGTCCATTTGCATAACACTTTCAGATGTATGACACATGGTCATTTAAATAATCTGTTTATCTTTTGAGAATGGGCTTTAATGTTGACATTCTCAAATTTTCTTTTTTAGGTCAAATTTACTTCCTTAAACATTAGTTTATACCAAGAGTATTGGCACACATCCATAATCCCAGTGATTTGGGAGGTTGAGGCAAGAGAATCATAAGTCTGAGACCAGCCTCAGCAATTTGGTGAGACCTTCTCTCAAAATAAAAAATAGAAAGGGCTGGGGATTCAACTCAGTGGTTGAGCATGTCTGGGTTCAATCCCTTGCATGGTCAAAAAAAAAAAAATCTGATTATGACTGAAAATATTATATAATTTTAATACAGTTTTGCTTCAAGGTAACAGCTAAGTTTTGGCAGTGTCCCCAGTTTTTTTTTGTGTGTGTAACAAAATTTGTATCAATAATTTACCATTTAGTCTTCCTGTTATGAAATGAATGGATAATAGAAAAATTTAGAGTACTTACAAATGATAGATAAAATTGTAGGTCTGGAAGTGGATAATCTGGGACAAAAAGGTCATTACAGTTTGTACCTACAAGGCAAAGTGTGGCAAGAAGAATTTTATATTTATATTCATGTGTTTTTTTTTCTTTTAAATTTTATTTTTATTTGATATGTAATAATTACACATATTTTTGGAATATAGTGTGATAATACATATGCGTCACATATAGTGATCAAATCAGGGTAATTAGCATTTTAATCCCCTAAAATATTAATATTATTATTAGTAGTAGTAGTAGTAGTACCGAGGATTGAACTCAGGGACACTTAGCCACCGAACCACATCCCCAGGCCATTTTATGTCATATTTTTGAGACAGGATCTCCTTGATTTGCTTAGCACCTAGCTAAATTACTGAGGCTGGCTTTGAACTCACCATCCTCCTGGTTTAGCCTCCGGAGCTACTGGGTTTACAGGAATGCACCACCATACCTGGCAGCATTTATTTTTTCTGTGTTGGCAAACTTCAAGTGTTTCTCTTACAGTTATTTATAAAATACATAAAAAATTTTATGTTGTGAAGTATAGTCACCCTACTGTGCTACAGAACATGAGGATCCATCCCCCCCATGTAACGATATTTTGATACTCATTATCTTATCTATCTCTGCTCCCCTTTCCTAGCCCCCAGTGACTGCTATTCTACTCACTACTTCTATGAAATCAACTTTTATTAAACTTCTGCATGTGAACAAGAAAATATAGTACTTATCTTTCTTTGACTGGTTTATTGCACTTACCTTAATGTCATCTAGTTCCATTCATGTTGCCACAAATTCTTTTTTATGTCTGCATAAGATATTTATTTTTAGTCCTTTGGGCATAACCTTTATGCTTTTGAACTTTGGGAGTGCATATATTTTCTAAGTCAGAATATTTTCGTTTCTGCTACAGTAATAAGCCATCTCCACATTCCATTGGCTTAACTCAGCAAGGGTTTCATTTTCACTCATGCTGTGGAGCCAGGAGTTTTCTGCATTTTGTAGTTACTGGGAGTGCAGGCTCATGGAAGCATCTGTGACATTAAGAGAGACACTCAGCAGCTCACTGACTCTCAACACAAGTCACATGGGACTTTTAATTCAAAAGGGGTGAGAAGGTACATTCCTCTTATCAGTCTGGGAAGAGAGGACAATGGAATAATTTGTGAACAAGTTCTAGAGTCCCACCAAAGTCTGCTGAGTGAGAGACTTTTAGGAAGCACTTATTTATTTTCTGGAATGACAGCGTACCATTTTTTCCTGGCCATCAGCATGTGCCGTGTCAGGAAGGAAGGAAGGGTATTATTATTGCCCCCTCTCAGAAAAACTAGTCAGAATGCCCCGCACAACCCTCATGACCAGTCACTTCTGAAAGGTCCCTCCTGTCAACACTGTGGCACTGGCGACAATGTAACATGAACTTTGAGGGACACTTTCAAACTATAATCTCTAATTCATCATAAGCATAGGTACTTAATTTTAAATGTAGACATTTATTACTATCATCATCTGTTCATATCTTATAAGTATAGGATGTTCTTTAGACATTGTTTTAGTGTTTAAAATTTATTCCAATCCACAGTCCATCTTTAGATTTTTTTCCTTAGGAAATTATATCATTGCCACCAGGGCACCAAAGATATATTACTAGGAATAATGTTATTGTTTTCTAGTAAGATTTAATTTTAGTTGGAATTCAACATTTCAACCAATGATATAAAGATACAAGAATGACCCACTAATGAACAGTTTTTGAAGGGACAGGAGGGAAATTTTAAAAATCCGAAGGTGAGCTCTTTGAGAGTTATGAATGCAATTAGGCTGCACTGGAATACTGCCATTTATTTATTTAAAATAGGAATAAGTCAGAAGATATAATGGAAAATAAATGATTTATAATTTTTTAGTGTTTATGAGTACAGACTTAAAATCAGAGATTATGTCTAAAAGCCTCATGGAAGCAAATGTGACTGAATAGACTCATCATGCATCATGTTGTTAAAACTCATTTTCTATGACTTTGTAAAGAAACTGTTCAATAAAGGATGAATCAGGTTTTTCATAAGAACAGTATTCTAGTTTCACAAAAACAGCGTGGTTAAACACTGTAAATCGGTCCGCCAAACATTTTCCTTCAAATGTTTGATATTTTGGAGCATGTGGAATAATGTCATATTGTCTTCATTTAAGAACTCTGTTTAATATACTGATTTATTATGAAATTTATAGTTCAAATTCTATGGAAAGAAGTTTTCATAAATACACAGTAGTAGCTCAATATTCACTATTGGGTGTAGAAAAGTAGGCTATTGACATAGGATTCTGCCCCCTCCCACTTCAGAAATACAACATCTATGATTTTTGAAATATAAAGCCACAAATATTTTTTCCTCGGTAATCTACCTGCATTATGACAACACAGTGAAATAAGCCCTGATGAATGGATCAGCTTTGTTTCCTCTTCCTTCTCAAGATGCCTGATTCTTGTACCTATATGCCTTTCTTGGACTTATCTCTGAAGACTGTAGGAGATAACTTCCTCCCCATTACTAGCCAGCAGGGGGGCCTGTGTTTCCTTGCTTCAGAGCTGCAGGGTATTTGTTCTATCCTGTTTTCAGACAGTGGGGGGGGCCCTTTTCTTCCTTTGGCTAGCCTTTTCATCAGCACAGAGGGAGATGCAAAATCGGAAATGATCTTAATTAAATGTTTTCCTACAGAAACACCCAGTCTAAGATCTTGGTCTATCGACCCGTCTTGAAGGTGCATGGCCCCCCACACTTACTGAGAGAGCAGGCATTAGACCTTATCACCAAAGACAAGGATAAATATTTATTAGGGTGCAAAAGGTATTTGGAGGACCTGCATTTATTTACACTCATTCTTGTGAACATGTTTGAACATGTGAGGTGTTATCATGGCTCCTGGTTGAAATAGTTTCCTTTATGATATTTTCAAACAAAATTTTATGCCCCAAAGAAATTATAAAAATGGGTTAAGTGTCCAGAATAAAAATAATCAGAGAATATTTACCTCAGGATTTCTTTTCTCATAATAGTTAGGCTTAGGTTGTTGCATTTCCTATCTTTCTCAGACTTGCAGAGTTATTAGCTTTGTAATATTAACATTGACAGTGTGATTCATTTTATACTTTTGAATGATTCACAACTGGCATGAGGAATAAATAAAAAACGAGTTGTCTGTGGATTAAGTAAAGTTCTTTCTTGAAAATTAAGATAAAAATTCTGAATCTCTACTGTTCTGTTTTTAAAATTACACCATTAATTATTTCTAGTTCAAATGTAAATTCTACTATAGTGACATGTTTTGGAATATGAATACAGTAAAAGTTTGTATTTGGTAAGTTATGAAAAAAAATTATTCCTCTATTAAGAACATAGGAACAATTAAGGCCATAGGGTCTAATTCATATATGTTCCTCAAATTTTAGCTGGACAGGTTTTTCTAGAAAAAGAATTACATGAGCATTTGTGATATTTGTTTTGGTACATACAAAAATTAGATTTGTGACTAACCTTATTCTTTAGAAACATATCTTCAACAAACACTTAAGAGAAATTAGAGATGGATTATTTTACAATTACTGACTGCTTTAAGAATTTTCTATCACAATGAAATGAAAATACAATCACAATGAGAGAAGTACAAATTATATGAAATATAACTCAACATGTTATTATTACCTTTAATTATAAGTATGCTTTATATTTGCATCCTCATAGATTGTTATTTGTTAAACAATTGTCATTGAGAGATAAAACGCTATTTTGAAGTGAAATTCTATAACAAGTATGTTGTATTTTCCAATGAAGTCATCTATTGAAGAATTATAAACATATTTGCATGATTTTTTCTCTTACATCTTTTGAACATTTAAAGATTACTGTTTCATGTTGTAAAACACAAATCTAAATTATCATGTTCAGAAAGAAAAAGCTCTCAAAATTCAGATTTTTATTAAGAGATGAATTAATTTTTTTAGTTCATTTATTTAGTGTTTGCATAGTGAGGCAAGATGCAAGCTTCATGTTCAGATATACAATTGTGTGGTTGTTCTTTTTTTTGGTTTTGGTCAAAAGACATTAGGCAGGGGATTTTATATTTAATGCAATGCCTATAAAACTTACCTTTGTTTAATTTTCTATCTGACATTTATTCAAGGGGTGAAGAAATACAAAGTCACACCTTTGAGAGAGAGATCTTCCTATAAGAATAAAACATCTGTTGAGACGTTAGTGAGATACTCGTATTTTAATGCCATTTATGTTTTCCTAAACTAAAAAAAATAATTAAAGGATATTGTAGTTGTTTTTTTTTCTATCCTCAAAGCAAGCTAATTTTGAATATAAATCCATTTGAATATATACCTTATACTATTATTGCAATAAAGGGAAGGGAAATATTGCTACATTTAGAAATTTTGTTTTTAAATTTAGCTTCTCATTTAAAAGAATTTATTTCCAGCCATAAGAATTAGGTTATTCGTTCTGCTTTTATCAGATAGGCTTCATGTAATTATAATTTCTTGTATCTCTTAAGGAAGTTCATTTATAGTAAAGCAACCAAGAACTCAATGAGAAGCAACTTTTTAAAAGCAACCTTTGAAGTGTTGGCAAGTAATTCAAGATTCAGTGACAAGATAAAATTCTTACTGGCAAGAATTTTTCTGACCATTTGATGAGCTTATACAGGAACAGCTTACTGTGTTCATTGACAACTTAGATTTTAGGGGAAATTACCCTCCCCCATTTGGTTCTATGTGTTTATTAATATAAAAAATTTATTTCTGATTTGAAAGATAAACAATATAGTTAGTGTAATTTTAAAGCATATGCTTTAAAAAGAGTCTTTTGGCCTTCTAAATTGTTTCTTCTAAATACCTAGAACTCACTTTCTCTTTTTCTACTGAAAATTTGTAATTTTCATACAACATCCTTTCTGTTCTGAGTAAAAGTTAGTAAATGTCATTAAAATATGATGTTTCATATGTAAAAATTTTGAAAAAGTTTAGGTTTTAAATTCTTCTATTGTGTGTAAAATTTTGTGCTTTTGTTAATGATAATTTTGCATGAAATAACAGAACTAATACATACAAACATTTAACAAAATAAAAGTTATCTGTGAAATAAAATTAGGAAAAGCCACAAGCTAGTTTGGTTGTATTCCATTGCCCTGCTCAATATGTGAGCTACCCCTATCTAGAAACATCAACTGTACACATGACATTTTTGAGGATCTCAGATTTTGCCTCTGAAAATCAGAGGAAGAGATAAAGAAAATATCAGTGTCATTTTAGAATTCTAGATGAAAAACTACAGCATTAAGATTTGGGGTTTTTAAAAATTATTATAGAGTACATAAAAATGTTATTATTTACTGATTTGGTATGTGCATGTATGCTAATTATTGATCCTCTAAATTTTTTATTTTGAAAAATAAAGTCAAGGGCAACTGTTGTGTTAAATTTACAATGTATAAAGTCTGATATTCTGAATTGCAAATAAAATAAATATAAAAATCCCTATTTTAACAATTTCATCATGTTACTGTACATTTCAATGCTATGAAAATCAATGTATAGATTGGGACGAATTATTTTCAATCATATTCTTCAGAAGCAAAGATTCCAGGTAAATTCATTTAGTATGGATTTTAGAGGATAAAACTTTATCTCTATGTTCAAGGATTAAAAATTCCACTATTCAATTTAAAGCAATGCCTTTATTTGTAGAGACATTAATTTGAATTAATAATGTATTTTTTTTAAATATTATCATCCTTTCCTGAAGACATACCATTTTGTGCCAGTTTTCAAGAGCAAGGACATGATTAATTTTATATACTATGTGTTATGATACCATTTCAAGGCTGATTCAAGAGCAATTAAATGTCTATCAGGAAACGTCTTAATTTTGTTTTATTGATGTTCAAGAAGGGCAGGGATGACTTGAAGTGTAATGGCTAATTCTACAGGTATTTCGATATTTATTTTCAAATTATAAGTACATTTATATTATTATTATTATTATTATTATTATTATTATTTTAACTGGGGACTGAACCCAAGAGTGCTTAATCACTAAGCCACATTCCTCAGACCTTTAAATTTTCTGAGATAGGGGCTCACTAAGTTGCTGAGGCTGGATTTGAACTCATGATTTTCCTCCTCAGCCTCCTGAGCTGCTGGGGTTATAGGCTACATGTAGCACATATGTAGTATCTTAATGTGCCTTATATGACATTATTTCCTAAGGAATTTGTCATATTAGGCTCTATAGAAACCTTACAAGAGATACTATTTTTTAAGAAAAGGTTAAGCTTTACATCTAACCATGGGGGTATAAAAATGGATAGCAAAATTAAATGGCAAAGTATATTTGTGATGAGGTTAGCTTTTAAAACTTTTTCTTTTATTTTACACTAGAAGTGTTTTATCTAGTATTATTACTTAATGTTACTTGTCAGTATCTGCATTTGTTTTCTTATTGGCAATTTTAATATTACTCATTCCTAATTTTCCATCATGAAACATAGTGTACATAATTTGGCCTTTTAATTCCATTCTGTAATGTTTTTCCAAGATTACGTTTTTCCAACCACTTCTATAATTTGTCTCCCTTCCAATTTTCCTTTATAGTATCTTTTAGTATAAATATAAATATCATCAAGTAAGCTTGCAGAGTGTCCATTCATCTTCGTTCCATCACTTGCTTGATTTAGGTGAAAATCATATAACAAAAATGTCAATATGATGTCTAAAATGTCCTTCTGCTGAAACATTTAGTATAAAAGCCATATTATCCTAATCTGAGGGCAGACTAGATCTATATCTCATCCTATTAATAATTTTCAATTAATAATGTGAGGCTATCCAGCTGATGCGTTGAATAGACAAAGACATTTCTGGGATGGCTCAGTCAGTTGACTATGCTGCCATTTATGATAGAAACAAGTTTTAAAGCCAAAAATTCTTGTGAAAAAGGTACTGTTTTAGTAAACTGTAAATAAAAAAACAAGTCATACTTTTAATAGAACTAAGATGAAACATTTTTCCCCATGATTTTCAGTTTGCTAATTTTTTAAATGTTGGCCAATATTTATTTCTATTTGCTATACTCAAAATTGTCACAAACTTTAATTTCCTGTTTGCTTTGTTCTTCTCTATCAATTTGTCAAGTTCATTCTGCTAAAAGAAAGTGCCACAGACTGGATGACTTATGTACACTAGAAGTTTCTGTCTTTTTTCTGGAGGCTGGAAAGATCAAATTCAGGGTGCCAACATGGTAAGAACCTTCTCTCCAGTTGCAGACTCTGTCTTCTCACTTTGGGCAGAAAGCTAGAGAGATCTCTGGTCTCTTTTGCTAAGAGTGCTCACCCTCACAACCTAATTACCTTCCAGAAGCTCCACTGTCTGACACCCTCACATGGGAATTAGCTACTTCAACATATAGTTTTAGAAGACACACAAAAAATCAGTCCATTGGAAAATCTTGCAGTTTTTTCAATGTTTACATGCATATTTTATTGCAAGACTTAAAATGAAACTTCATTGCTTTGCTTTCTCTTTATAAGATGATTTATCTCAAGCAAGCTCTACATTACTAGTGATATTAAACTTCTGTAAATGGAAAAATTTGATGGAACTACTACATCATTTTTCGTTTTTGAAATACTTCTCATTTTACAATTCTATTAGTGTTCTTGCCCTCATAAAACTCAACTTGGATGTATTTAAAAATATATATATATATATAGGGGTTAGAAGGGGAATACCATAAAGGACCTAGGCTGACTATGCCAACAGTATGTCATGGCTGAATATATCTTTGATAAGATAAAGAATTAGGCCCCTGCTTCTTAGGGACACCAACAATAAAATTAAATATAAAAGAAATTGATCCTAGGGTTAGTTTGATATAAGTTTCAAGGCTTATACTGAACATTCTAAGTAAGACATTGTTAGAATTCATTCCTCAACTCTAAATCAAGAAATTTAGATAAATCTACTGACAGTTACAGTAGAAATTCTGAAACCAGAATCATGAGTTCCACCCTTAAAAACTCAGATTTTAAATGTATTTTCAATGTGTCTTTTGAGTTTGCCTTTCTTTGCAGCAATCTCGAGAATGTGATTCTTTTTTAAAATAATTTTTTCCTTAGTTGTAGGTGGATACAATACCTTTATTTATTTATTTATATGCGGTGCTGAGGATCAAACCCAGTGCCTCGCACATGCTAACTAAGCTCTGTACCACTGAGCCACAACCTCCCCCTCCCCTCATGTGATTCTGATATGGGTAATTCAGAGAAAACATTTTTTAAAATATTATTCATAGCATACATGTTTACGCATGTACTTTAAAATTTATATAGTTAGCAAAAATTATTCAAAGGAATTCTGGACTCTCTCAAAATCACATATGACTGCTTAGGGAGTAACATCTTCAAAAACAGATCAGTGACCGCCATGTTCTTAACCCTAAGCACCAATCTTTCTGCCAGCTTTTTTGGTCATTGTGTGATGCTATTTTATAATGGGTGACTTTAGACTTGCTGAGATGATTCAGAATTTGATCATTCTTTCCTGCTTACACCACAAACAATTGAAATGTCCCCCAAATTTTAAATACTTCTTTCATCTAGACTGTATCTCCTAGACTTCCACCATGCAAGAAAAATCAGATAAAATGTCCTTCTTTGGAGATTAGAAGTTATGGTCACAACAGGTAGAAGTAAACCACTGTAGATGTATAATGTTTTAGGAGTTAAATAAAGATTCCTCAGAAAATATTAAATAACCCCATCCTATAGATGAATCCCTCTTTAGCATACATGCTAAATATGTATGGTATTCTGGAAAATCCCTAAGAGCCATGTTAAGTTACGCTTTTAAACAGTCCAATCTATTAGTTAAGAATTCATGTGCAAGGATCAGAAGTCCCTACAGTAGAAAGCAAGTCCTGGGAGCATATTTACTTGTCTCACACTGCAAAAAAGCTGAGTTTAGGCCACAGGGCTGATACTGGGGTGGAAGAATATTCTCTAGACTCTTCTTCTTTCTGCTCCTTTGTCTATAGTGGAGCCTTCCACTCTTTATGCTTGCTTTATGATATGTTATATGATCTCTGTGTTTTTTGACTCCATATTCTTGGGTCATACTGTCCAGGAAGGAAGGAAAGAAAAATTGGGCAAAAAGCAAGACTGTCTTTAGATTTGGGAAGGGATATCTGCTTCTACCTAAATCTGAGTATCCATAACTGTGCCTGCTCTGGCTTCAGAAAAATCGAGCAACTTTACCTGGTACATTGATGTTCCAAACAAAATCAGGGTTCTAACAGGAAAAAAATGTATATACTGTGTTGGCAACTAGAATTGTTTGCTATAAAAACAACATATAGCAATATATTGTTTGATACACACACACACACACACACACACACACACACACACAACTAAGTAGGTGCTAATTCCTAATCATCAATTGAAAGAGGATAATGGGGAAAGTGAAAACCTTGAGTTAATCTTGGAGTGTAATAAGATGATAGATGATGCCAAACCCATAGAAGCTGTTAAAGCTTTAATGATTGGTAATTTCAGCATGGGAGTGGGCGTAAGAAGGTGACCACTGTGTATCTAACCTCTGCACCAATTTGTATCAGCTTAAATTTATGACTGACTTTGAGGAAGTCCCGAAGTTACAACTGCTCCACTTCTGAGTGGCCCTTATATTTTATCCCTTGCTGCAGACAGGTGCAAACACGCTGAGGTTAATGGGAACCTTTAGCTATTGTTTCTCCTCGCAGCTCTAGTTAGTGTGTACACCTCCAAAATTAAAGCTTTGGCAGAGTGTTCTGGAGGGAGAGGAAAGAGAGGTGGTATAGAGTGGGAAGTTTCAGTGTCTACTGACTGTCCTCTTGGCAAGCCTGAGACATTTCTGGAGGCCTGTTGGCATTCAGATTTATGGAGAATGGATTAGAATTAATCCTAGCTATTATTTTGATACCATACTTTAGTAAATTTACAGGTTAGGGTGTTTTTCATTCCTGACCCTAGAAAAATATCCACTTTTTATTAAATTAAAAGTCTGAATTCAGCTGGGTGTGGTGGCTCATGCCTGTAATCCCAGCAGTTCAGAAGGCTGAGAAGGAGGACTGCAAGTTCATTTAGTGAGACTCTAAGTGAATCATTTCTTTTGGTTGATTTTTATTTTGTCTTTGCACTTACTTAGATAGCATGTATTTTATTATTTCTGTGGAGCTCTGATTTTCCAACATATGAGTTAAACTTCTTTGTCATAATTTTATATCATCTTTTTTTCAGAAATATACTGTATATCTCCACATATGCATATACATATAGTATGTGTATTTATACTGTTTCCTTCAAAATAAAGCAATGTTTATATAATAGTTTTAGATATTATATAATTGTCATTTGCACCAGAAGTGGCAAGCATTTTTATTAGAACACACTTTAGATCACTTTTCTAATACATATATTTGTGCTGATTCTAGATTTCGCTGATTTTCTCACATGGGGCTTTAGGGAATACAATAAAGCTGGACAACAGTTACATCATGTGCACAAGTGGATAGCTTTTCTTATGTATTTCAATATACAATTAGAAAAAGGATTTTTGGTGTTTAATTTTGAAGCTCTCTTATCATTGTAATATAATATCCATAGCTATTTTTCTTTAGCTAATTGTCATTAACTAATGCTAAACCATTTCTTAGACCAATAAGGAACCATTGGGAGTTGCATTAACCCTAAGGCTCTAGGCAATATAATGTGTAGCAGCTTGATGAGTTAGAAGTACCCACTAGGGTATTGGGGACCAAGTGAGCAATAACAGCTTTGTCAAACTGCTCTTAATCTCAATTTATGTAGAGAGCTAAAGATCTCACTATCTGCCAATGCAGTGCACATCTGTAATCCCTGTGATTTGGGAGGCTGAGGCAAGAGGATCACAAGTTCAAGGCTGACTCAGAGTGAAAAAAAAAAAAGGACTGGGAATGTAGCTCAGTGGTAGAGTACCCCTGGGTTCAATCCCCAGTAAACACACACCACACACACACACACACACAATCTCACTCTGTCATGGTGGTGTGTATTGTAGAACTGTAATGTTATCTTTAATATCTGTGAATCTTTTAACTGACTGAAGAAAAATTTGGGATCTGTATTCTTTCAGGAGAAATCTCACTAACCTCTGAGGGAATGAGAAAGTAATGAGATGTGAGGGTGGGCAAAGATCTTCTCATTAACCTGTGGATATATACACAGTGCCAGTCCTAATGTGAAAGCAATCATATATGGATAAGCCAATTCCTTTCTGCACATATGGAAATCTGCCAACTTCCACTATGCTTTCAGGAATAAATTCAGAAAACAGGACTTATTTATCCAATTCCTGTGCACATAAACAGAAAAATAACCAAAGCTTTACCCAGAAGAGCTTGTCATTTCAAAATATATGGTATTACCAAATATGAAACCATAGAGTATCACTTCTATTTACTTGATGTTTCTTTACATAAATTTTTCTGATGCATGGGTATTATAAAGTTGGAATCACTTTATGTATTTTATGTAAGAGAGCTATTAATATTTATGAAACTTTGTAATTGGCTTTCACTTCATTCATGATTCTAAATATTACCTTTATAGAAGATGGAGAAAGGAAATGTGTATTTCTACAAACGTGTCAGTAATTGAGACCAAAATGGAATCTTTACTACAAAATGTTTGACCCTTAGACATTTTTATTTTTTGGAAATAATTATTAAAAGTATCCAGAATATTCTATGTTTGCATGTAGCTCATGGAAAAATAAATGTATTGGAAGATAATGAAAGTTTTAGTATAATATGTGCTGGAGCATGAGATTCTAATTCCACATTCTTATGTTTATATGATGTATGTATATGGGTATGAGATATATATATATAAATATATATGTATATATATGCACACACACATATATATGAATATGTTCATTTGAGTGATGTGAATGGGGACATGTGTATCTGGAGAGAGAAAAATCATTCATAATAGATTTCACATTGAAATCTACTAAGCAAAATCATAGGAAGGTATGAGGCAAATATATGTAGAAGCAACGACAGGAAAAAGAAAATTTAAAAAATAAAAATATATATACAAAAAATGGTACTAACCAGGAATAAAGCCAGTACATGCTTTTGCATATTTAGGAATTACTAATACTCACCATCCCTATGTGCCCATTAAAAAATAATAGGGTATTTTATAATATTGCATTTATTTCAACTTTTTATAATATAAAGATGCAACAGATAATAGACTGCACAGATTATCTTTTACAGAAATTTAATTATTAATGATCACTTTTAGGATACCATCCAGAGAGATTTAGCAATTTTCTATAACTGATTTAAATTATGATTAAAATTATGAAGCATTGTCTCTGTGAAATTTGGAAGACTTGAACCTGCTAGATTTAGTATTGAAATCTATTAGAAGGTCTGGTGCATTTGTAGGACTAATGTGAATTAATATATTAGTTCAATTTAAAAACATGTTAATTTAGTTCCCAGTGCCATGCCACTGGGATTCATATTATTATATGTCATAATCTTGAAAATTAAATTAGGACACATTCTTTTTGATAAAAATCAACTAAAATATGAAATCATTTCTGAATCTCCAAACAAAATTATTTAATATGTCATTTTATAGACATTTTAACTGTTGAGAATGTTAATATTTGGAGCTAAATTAAAACCATTCAAATTATTCAAAAAAACCCCAAAGAATTACCAGATTATTTCTTAGTTTAAGCATACTTTTATTTAAAGTAACATTAGTATTAAAATGATTCAAATGTAATCTAGACAATGCTTTAGAGATCTGCTGTTTTCTAAGTTTGCCTCCATTTAAAAAGATCATTTGAAATAGATAATTACCAGTTTCATTGAGGTAGGGAACACATTTCTAAACTTCACTGATGCTTACTGATCTCCCAAGGATAAAACAATAAAAATGATTTTAATTATTTGAATTATACCTCTCACTGAGAAGCATAGCATACCACATGGCTTTGAAGGACAACTTTCATTTGAGTAGCATTTTGTCATTGCATTTGCAAACATTTTAACCACTAAGACTAAAAATATGACATTCAGCATTAGTATTTAAATATATGGACTGTTTCATTTGGGGAATATGTATTTTCAAGGATAAATTAAATAATTTTCCCTTCCCATGTTCCCTTATATTCTAATTAGGGGGGTGATAGACTGATGGCATGTACTCTTACACTCCATCTCTCCCTTCCGGTAAGCAAATTTGCCCAAACTAGAAGGTCTCTAGTTGAAGACCTTGTAGGGCACCTTTGGCTCTGTACTCCACAGATCTCCTGATTTACTGTCAGGTTGTGAGACGCAGTGGAGGTACATGGTTCCTTTGAGTGAGTTTATTGTTATCACAGTTTTTTTTTTTTTTTCCTTTAAGTTGCTGTCAGTACAATTTCTACACCAACAAACATACAAGTCACCAACATACCAATTATTTTAGCATTTCTTTTTTCCTTCTAGGATATAAAGTCATCAAAGATCACTTTGAAGACTGATTCATTCAGATTATGTGTGCATACATATCTGAATACCATGACATATGATATTACTTTATCTTACTAATTTTTATCAGAAAATTAGCCATTTGGGAAATGACTGAGATCTCTTCAGTAACTTTATGGAACATCACAAACAGGTTTTGCCTCTGTATTTTTGTGTTGATAGTTGTCTTTAAAATACAAAGTATGGCTTTTTTGAAGCTAGATCAATCCAAGCAAAAAGCAGAACAAAACAAAACACCAAAATAAACCTTTTATCTTCCTGTGTTTTAATTTTGTTACTGCTAGTTGTGGAGAATCAATTTCTATATTTTTATAAACATGGATAAATTTTTTATTTTTAAAATCTTCTATTTTTCTATTCTTAGTTTTAGTACTGATACAATTTACTTGTCTGTGACATTTGCCTGAATAGGGAATTACAGTGAATGAGATATTTGCAAGTATGTTGTCTCTATCATCTTTATTATGTAATTTCTTTGAAAGTTAAATTTTCACAAATTGACTTTGGGACCACATCATCTGTATGCTGTACTGCCACTGCAACACCTAAGTGTTCTGGATGACAGCTTTAATGAATTAAAAATAGAAAGTTTTGTGACTCAAACTTAGGTTTCATACACATGAGATGCATCAATGTAGCTGTTAACACAGTAGGGAAGTTGTCATAAATTACTGCCCTTAAAATGTCAGATTTGTTAATTCCATTGAAAGATTTCAGAATAGTTTGAGAAAAGAATTAGTCAATTATTTTCCAATACAAATGTAATTGTTTATCCCTTCATAGATTAAACAGAATTTGTTTTGCTTTATTTGAAGACTTGATGGGGACATGGAATTCATTCCTTATGCCATGTCCTCATCATAGATTTACTTAGATATCCTTAAAATCAGAATGTGTCTAGAAATGAACTGGCTCTAATATCTGATGTTTAGATTCCTTACAAATTGTCACAGGATATAGTTTTTAAAAGAACTGAAGCAGTGAAAAAAATATTCTAGCCTGTCAGAAAAAGTACTTTTTGTAAATTAAGTCATGAGTATTCATTAAAAATATTCTGCCAGTATTTCTTCTTTCATAGTTAATTTGAGCATTTTAAAACATTATTGTGGGCAAAATTCTCAGGAAATATTATATCTAAGTTTTGCAAATATTATTTACCATGATTTATCCTAAGATATTGTAGTTATTATGGAGAGTACAGTGGATAACATAGGGTCTTGTGTTGTTGGATATTGCTTAAGAATGTGATATTAAATAAAACATCTTTGAATTTCCCCTAAGTTTTTTGTTGAAGTTTGGTGGTAGAGGATTTTTAGTATGTCATCAGATGCAAGCTATAAAATACAAAACATAATTATACATAGAAGTAAGCATATGAAATAATTCAGAATTAAAGGAAAAGTAAGTCTGTTTTAATCAGTATACCAGTATTTCTCACCAATAATGCCCATGAAGCACACTGCTTTTCTCTAACTCACTTGCCACACAGGAGCATATTCTGAATTTTTTTTGCCATAGTAAAGGAACCTCATACATTAAGGCAGCAATTCTCACCTGGGGGATGGTTTGTATGGTTTATAGTAGCAGTGGTGTAGAGAATTTCTAGTATAGGAGAGTGTTATGGTGAAGATATGCCATGTCTCAGGATTATGGGATGGACAGAGTGATAAACAGGTAACTACAGAGTTAGTCACTAATCATCACTTGGGACATCATCTTTTAGGATTTTTGTTTTTAATAGGGAATTACTATATACCAAATCTTTGACTCTAACCTAATGGAGTGAGTTAATAAGGGAATTCTTGGCCCCACTGTACTTGAAGGAAGGAAGGCATCGTAAGGATGACATTTCATCTTTGTCTTTGCTACCAGTGGGTTCCTACAGCAGATTCATATGTAACTGATCTCAGCCTTAAGGCTCATAATCCACCCTCTCCTCTAGCATGTTCCTTTGAGTGTTTCTTGACACATACATAGAGGTAGGCAACCCCTACCTCTTGCTATTCAGAGTTTCAATTCAGAACATTGGTCCTGTGTGAGCAAAAGTCATGATTACCCATGTTTTATAATTAGATACCAAAATCCTTCTTTGCATACATTCTCAGATGATACATCACCTACAATAAAGTATGCAGTGGCAGCAATTTTAGGTTAATACTCTTCCATCATTTTTTATTTTACCAGTGTGTATAATACTTTTATCATATTGCTTACTATTTCTATTTATTTTCTCAAACATCACATTTGTCTCACTGTTTATACTTAAAGGTGTCTAGTTAATATTTTCAGTACAAAGACATGTTTAAATACATCAGTTCCAAGAGCCTGAATTATGGTAACATTTATAATAGCATTTTACATATCATTTAATATTGATTTATTAAAATACATTTCCCTCAGAAACATTTTTTTAGACCATTTGTTATTTTCTTTACATTAAAAATTGAAGAAATACAGAGTCTTTATAAAATCACTTTCATTTAAGTGGTTGTTCTTCAAACTGTAATCAAATTGCCTAAAAACAGATAATAGTTTACCAGATATTTTCACACTTATAGTTGATGCTGCTGGCTAATTTTATAAAAAAACAAAAAGAAGCCTTAAGCTTCTTATCTCTATGATTTGGCTTCATTTGTTACAAAAGATTGCAAAGTAATTGAAGGAAAATGAAAACTAAATGAAATAATTAAATAAGCAATCTAATTTCTAGGTGTTAATTCAATTCTATTTCTAATCAATTTTCTGTATTTTAAACTTCATTTGCTTTCTATCTACTTCTTGCCTGTAGGCTTAGATGTCTCAAATTATGGGGTGGATATATCCTTGAGTACTCAGTGTGGTGACACAAGGGAACATGCCATTCAGAGGGCGAGACTAATACATTTAGCAGTTACTCCGTTATTCGGTGGTTTCAAACTCCAGATGGCCTTGTTGAGTTGATTTGATTGTCTCTGTACATTAGAAATCTGCCCTTGAAAAGTGTATGTCCAGAAAAGGATAAATCTTGATTCACTAAAGGTGACCTTATTTGCGTCTGAGACATTATAAGGGAAAGAGATAGTGTACCCAAATGGAAATATTAAATAAGGTAAGTAAAAACCTTTTTAATATATCTTGGACAGTAAATTAAACCCTATTTAGAAATGCAAAGTGTGTGGAAAAGTATATTGATGCAGTAACCAAATTTCCATGTCTCCAACCAACCCATTTACAAATCTGAAAAAGAAAATGAACTGAAGAGTTCACTGAACTGGCTTGTGAAAGACTTTCCTTTAAGTCAGGGGTTCAATTGTCAGGCCCTTATTGAATGATTACCCACATCCAAGACTAACAGACCTGCTATTGAAGTTGAATGTATTCTTTAAAAGCAGGAAAGATAAGTAAAATTGCATGAGAGACTGACTATTAGCACTATGACATATCCTGTAGCAGAAGTGCTCAGTATAGAAAATTTAAGGTAATTGAATTTAACAGTTTTGCCAGAAAAGTATTTTCAAATATGAATAAGTAACTTTTTAACCCACTAGTCATCTTTGGAAAATATTTGAGAAAATAAAATAATTTTTTTCAGCTTACTTTTAGGATACCATTTAAAGGAAAGAGGCAAACTTCATAAGGCTTAATGGATTTCTTAGTAGGGAACAATCCCACCCCCAATAAAAATTCCAGTGCAGCTTTTCATAGCCTTGACTTCACATGATTTTAATAATCAAATTAATCTTGGCCATCTTTTATTATTCCTATTTTAAAAATTAGGTATTTAGAAATCATTAAAATTGCCATTGCTTAGTTCTAAATATTTCTGCTGGCCAAGACTGAGGGGGGTAGGGGAATATTTTAGAACATAATTATTAACAGATTTCCTCGATTCGTCCTTACTACAGATTGCTTTGGAATACAGCTAACAATCATATTAGCAATATTAATGTGTTCAGTTTTTTTCTCTCTTATCCCAACTGCATTAAAACATAGATGGAATGGCAGTTCTACCTGTCATTATAACATATATAATAGGTTGATCAATTTCTAAATAGTGGCCTGATTTATTGTACTAGAAATATGGGACATGGAATCAAGTGTGTGTGTGTGTGTGTGTGTGTGTGTGTGAACTGTCACTGTGCCAGGTTCTTTATAGCACTATCCAAAGACCCAGTTCTTTACACCTTCTCTGCCCTTGAGGTTTTCGTGTATACCTTTGCTTCTCTGTGGCTAAGCACACACCCCCTAAATTATATGGTTGCGCGTGGCAGCAATCTCCCTTATCGACATATTGAAGATGGATTAAGTGAGGCTGGTCTTGTGGATTTTGCCTTTAGTCCTCTCAGAGACTGATGTTCTCTCTCCCTTGAAAACCAGAACCACTCTTGTTCCCCACATTGTGCTCCCCAATCCCCATATCCTTAGTGATGAGAATATTGCATTTTGATTATTTATTGTCCTATTATTACAAGGTTAGGTAAATTCCATATTTCTCAATTATCTTGAAAACTTCCAGAGTCCTTTACTTCTATATGGTATTTCCATGATTATTTATTTCAAAAGGACCTATTTTGTAATGCTGCCATATCTAAAAGTAAGCTTTTGCCTTTAATTGTGACAGTCTGAAAGCTTATTCTGAAAGCTGCTTCCAGAGAAATCTAATTATTCTTGGTTAAGAATGTTCTTCTGGCGATACCACTAGCCTCCTGGGTACTAAGCACGTCTGATGATAGGTGATTCGTGAGTGCAATGTGACATTTTCCAATGAGTTGTTTTGTCACAGGTTATCCATTTTGTCAGACATGTTATTTCATCCTGAGCTTTAATGTGACTATCATGTTACTGGGTAGTTGCTGAGAGTGTCATATAGCTTGTTAAAACCATAACATCATTAGAACCAGATTACATAATTTTTAAATCAGAGCTGTGAAATTTAAGTGAGGATCCTGCTCAGTCACAGCTCATGTCTTGCTTACTTAGTACCAGGGGTCCAATGTATGATCATTAGATTGGCATAATCACCCTTTGTAAATAAGTTAAAATTCAATTGAAGGACATATTTTTTTCTAGCTGGGTCAGGATCTGTCACCTGTTCTCGTGTTAAGTTACTGTGAGCAGCATTTAAAGAAAGCAGTTTGTTCAGATGACAAACTTCCCAAATAAATGGTAATAAATTCAGAAGTTCCTGCTTTTTGGGTACAGTGTTTGTGTCTCTAGTCTTACTTTTCTTACCCTCCTACCTGGCAAGTTAGCACATCTGTTGAAAAGCAAATCTGCAATTTAAGTAAAACTCATTTTGATTTAGTAATTTTGTTATATGTCTTCTATAAATTCAGAGGCACTAAAAATTAGAAACAAAGCTCCGTCGTTGAAAGGAGTTCCCTTTTTAGCCTCATGAATTTTCAAATAAATATATGAAATTAGAAATATCAGCGTAGAATTTACTTTAAAAACATTTTTTTGATTCTTGTCTTACCCCCACGCCCCCTCCCTCCCCGAAACCAGAATTAAATATAGTAGGTGTTGTATGTTCACTTCCAAAACCACTAGGAGTGTAAAATCAAGTCAATTAGTAGTTGAATGGAAATGAAGAGTGTAGTAACAGTAAACAAAGAAAAAGCATGATGGTAAGCCTTACAGTTATTTAAATATAAACTAATACATAGAAGTCAAAGGTAATAACATTGTAAAAGAAGTGACAAAATGCATAAACCAGAAAAGAATATTCACATTCATAATTAGAAAACAGGAGGAGATAAGAAGGGGATATATGAACTGCTAATGTGAAATATGAAGATCCTTCACAGAATTCTATTACCTCATACCCTTAAACATGAAGTTTTAGATAATGATAATTACTTTGCTTTTTATATTTTTAGCTTCTTAGATAAAAAGTATTTAAAGAAATCATATATTTCTGGTAAGGAAACATGAGAAATTTTTAGTCTTTTTCTGTTTTTGTTTTTGTTCTTTTGTTACACTCTTAAATTTAATATATAAAAACTAATATGTATAATGATTCAATATTCATGAAGATACCATGGACCATCTATACAGATATCTATATATATGTATAGAATGGTACCAAAATGAAATAGCCTCAGTATCAAGTCTAGTTTTTTCTGTATGAGGATTTTAGATATTTAAAAAATTATGGTGCACTTTTGATTTCCCAACCAATCATTTTTTGAGGTTTTTTAAAATTTTTGTTTGTTTTTTCTTTTGTTCCATTTTTACAGTGGGCATAACTCCTAGTTAAAAAAAAAAAAAAAGTAAGACAGTCTTTCTCGGGAGAATACTTACATATATGCTGAGATTATTGGTGGCTAATTCTGAATGATACAATATTTATGGATGGTTTATTTTTTGTATAATTCAGAATCTAATTTTACAAAATATAATCATTTAAAAATTAAGAGTAGCAAATCATCGTAGAATATGCTATTGGCAAAAAGTAGTATTTCCAAGAAAAAAAATAATTGAACAAGTTTTTTTATAATGTGGAGCTGTGTTCTGCCTGTTAGTCAACAGCACCAATAATTTTCCATTCTTTTAGGAAACAGATTTCGAACCTTATAAAATGAAATGGAATTTTCCATGAGGATGGGATTCATTAGTGCATTACATTCTATGAAATCATCTGGTGATTTGGGCCACATTGGCTTGTGTTCTGGCTTAATCTTCTGCCAAATAATGAGGCTGAGTTTTAAGAGTCATTGATCAGATTTTTCTATCTGTTGCTTTTGAATCAATAAAATTATGTTTATGTTGATGGACTAAACAAGTTGCATTATAATTGTGACAGTTTTATAAACTTTTCTAGGATGAATATATATGTATATTTCATTTTAAAATGTATCACTTATAGAAAAGTTAAATTCCTTTGATTGTATAAGTAAAGCCCTCAGGAGGTTCCATATATATTGATGCTTGAAAAGGAAAGTTAATAATAGGTGTTATTTCTACCCCTTTTGTACATACCTTTTTCCTTTCTTTTTTTTTTTTTTTACCAACATGTTCTAATGTCAAAGAATATTAGTAGTAGATTTAATGGAATTGGTAGTGGTAGTAGAGTTAGTACTCATGGGTGAAATGTTAATAAATTTTCTACATTTGGAAGTGCAATTTGGGCAGAAAGAAAATATTCTTTCTGGGGTAAATTATAGAAATAGAAGTGGTGAAATAAATGTAAAATGTTTTTAGAAATAACCACCCTCAAAGATTTTATGGAATGCCTCTTTCTACATTTAGTTAATTTGTCATGAATATATAAATGAACCGCCATATGTCTAATTTCAAATCAATAGATTGTTACTTCATGAGAATGGTCACTTTTGCATTATTTTTTGTCCAGGTGGTGGAATGTCATGAAAAGGAACATAAGAGTTTGTTGTATTTGGAATTGACTTAAATGAAGGAAATAAATCAGTCCAATGCAGGAGTGTCAATCAATTCCTAATTCTCAGCAAGCAAGAAGCTTGGCTGATCTTAATTCACTATAGCTTAACTGGATAACTGCAAAATATTATATAGAATATTAAAACAACTCATAATTGTTATTAATATTAAATATTACCTTTATGCATATTCTAATTTGTTTTAGTAGCAGATATCTAGACTGTTTTTTTTTTAAAATATTTTGGGCCCTCCATAAGTTTCTTGAAAATGAAGTCTTTAATATTGTATGCCCCAAAGTGAAAAAGGTTGATACAATTTTTATTTTCTACCACCAAGTCTTCTCTTTTTTGACACTAGACTATGTTGATAAGATAGTATATTATTTGGAAAAAGTTCTCAACTTGAAATAGCAACTATGGGTTTGATGGTCTCCTGTTCATGTGCAACTTTGCACTAAGGGACCTGGGGTGGGGGGCATCAGAGTCTCATGGAACCTGTTCCCATATTGTAAAATGGAGATGATGCTGTTAGTCTTTTACAACCCTGAGGGTTGCTATAAGAATCAATGATTTAATGAAATTATTGTGAAAAATGGTAAAGCACCATTCATATGAGTGTAGGTTGCTTTGATTATCAGTGAGTCTGTATAAAGATTGACATTCCTTATTTTGACGATTGTGTTTCAGTAGTCAAATCTATTTATGCTTTCTTTTTCTCTCCTTTCTGGTCTGGTTGGAACTGTAAAAGGTAATATTCTGATCATTTACAGAAATGCTCCCAGTCAAACTCCTTTAGTCAACATTCCTTCCTCAGGCCTATGTCTATATTTTCTGATAATTTGTAAAATATAGTTCTTATTAGGAGACTCCTGGCACGTATTTTTAAGTAAAATGCATTCCATTGCTACATGCATTGATTCATTTGAGATAAAATTTCATGGGTTTGTGGAAATCATTGAATGGGAACTACTGGGTCAGCCCTGAAAGGAATTTTATGAATGGGTAATGAAATTCCCTCCCTCTAATAAAAGCATTGCACATCACACATTTAGTTTATATTGATTGCTTTCTGACACAGAAATAAACCAATCTTTATATTATGCAGGGTTCCTGTTAGTGGTAATATCAAGAATATAAATCTTCCCTTGTGACTTCCATTTCTGAGCTTTGCTCCAACCTGAGGTAACCCTATGCAAGTTTTTAATTAAAGTAATGTGAGCCACCGAGTGTGTCACCCCTTTTATGCATGATCAAGTTACTGTAGCATAAATATATTCCAGCTCTCTTGTAAACTTGAATTTTATAGATGGGTAATAAAATCCTTCTTTCCAAGGTTTGCAATTTTATTTCCACCTTTAAAAAATGCTGTAGTCTGTTGGCAGTGCTTATATAAAAATGTGTAAAGTGTGAGTAATACTAGACATAGCTTTATCTAGATGTAGTAGATGGTGTTTGCAAATGTGGACTTTGAAGCCCCTTTTAACTTTTTAGCCTGTTTAGAAAATGAAGTTAGTTTAGAAAGTGATACTTTTCTTTTCCCTATGCAATTTATGTTTAAGAGAATTTTTAAATTTACTTATTCTGAAACTTTAGACTGAACTATGGACTCTGGAAGAAGCATTTTAGGTTTTAATCAATGTTTCATTGTATATAGGCTTAGAACTTCAGTATTTGGAAGAGATCTTTAGGAATACTAGAATGTTAATATCATTAAATACTAGCCCCACCTAATAAGTGTTCCCATGTGTAAGCACAGAGTGTTAATCTTGGGTAGGGTCTCAGAGTTCAGTGTTTGAAGGAAGATCAACCTCCAACACTATGGCTTTATGACCATGAGGAAGGTACTTAGTCTTGCTGAGACTTGGTTTGTTCATATGTAAAAGTGAGAATAATATTATTGCCTGTTGAGTTTGAGAAGACTAGAAATAATGCAATTGATGCAATGCTTGACACAAAGAAAGCACTCTAAAATGTTAAATAATCATTAATTATTCATTCATCAGATTACTAAAAATCTTTTCTTTCACTCACTTCTAAATTGAAGGGCTCAAAATTTTTAAAAGATAATCTATCAACTTGGACACAGTATATTCAACAAAGCTTCGTCTATGATCTTACACTAATTAAAGCTTCTCTAATAGTGCTTTGAATTAGGTAAGTTTATTTGCTAGGTCTGCCCATACTCCAAATTAGTTTAAGAATTCCTTGCATTTTTAAAAATTCTGCCCTTGTTAAATACTACTTTTTATCATATGTTAGCTTGTTTTTTGAATGAGGTATGTTATGTGGTATGCTAGATTCTAGATAGCAAGAGGCTTATTTTTGTTCAGAATTTGCTAAAACACTTTTTCCACTCTCTTTTCCTCCCTTTTCCCTCCATCCCTTCCTCCTTTCCTCGTACCTTCCCTCCCTTCCTCCCTTCCTTTTGTGTTCTTTGAATGCATTGTTGAAAATTACCAAATAAAGTTTAATAGATTAGTGCCTTTAAATCTTTTCTTCACAGAGTTTTTTAAAATATTAGCTCTGGATACAGGAACAGTGAGAGATATAGAGATGTATGGCATGCTTTGTTATTAATAGCAGACACCTGTTTACGGAACCAAATTTTAAAAACAAATTTCTTCAAAATGGATTTTTGATAAAGGATGTCATTCTTATACATTTAAATGACATGGAGTTAAATTTGTCCATTTTAAAATAGGAATGGTGAATAATGTAGAGAAGATATGAGCACTTGACTTGGAGACAGAACATTCCCATTTGGGGTACAGATTTGCCCTTTAAATTTAGGTGAATCTGTTCTTTATTCATTCTTCACCTTCACATATGGAAAAGAACAGAATGTAAAAAGAAAAAAAAAGTGCCCAAAACAAAGCAAAACAAAAACAAAAACAAAAACACTAAGAATAAGGCTGGCTAAAATGTGATGAAAAATACCTTTTCAAAAATGGTGATAAGTCAAAATTTTTGTTTCTAGCATCTTCCACTGTAAGGCAGATCTGGGGAAATTCTAAGTTTACAGTAACTATGCAAACAAGAGTGAGCCTGTCACAGATGAAGAATGCCTTTTCTTGAAATTAGGATTAGAAATCTCCCACGAGTCCTAATAAGAAGACATGGAAGGTAAATGGTGACATTCATCAAAAACACTTTAAAAACACAGTTATGTATTTCATGAGAGGCACAACTTCTTCAACCTGAACTCCCCCAGTACAGAGATGTTAGGCTTCATGTTAGGCTTCCTTCAGTTTCCATCATATGAATGCTGAGTTGGAACCCACTGAGTTTGGTACATTATTAAAAGTGAACTGATCATACCAAGTTAGGAAACCATTAAGAAATTTGATATCTCATCCCTGGCTTTTGGACTTTATTGTCTTTCCAGTCCTTATGTTTTTACTGTTTCCCACATACAGAATAAAAAAAGGTCTCATGTAAGAGCTTTTACTTTTTGCATATTTTTCTTACTTCCAAACAGTCATTTCAAGGCATGACTTTCTTTTATGGCATAGTCTCATTCATGCAAATACATGTTTAGGATTTACTCCTGGGCTGAGGCTGTAGCTCAGTTGGTAGAGTGCTTGCTATGCAAGCACAAGGCCCTGGGTTCAATCCCCAGCACCACAAAAAAAAAAAAAAAAAAAAAAAAAAAAAAAAAGATTTATTCCTGTGTAGCTCTCAAGAGTCAGTGAAGGGTGGGATAAAATGCTTTTCTGAATGCTTTTTTTTTGAAACATTATTACTCCTTTAAATCTACTGCTATGTTATTCATAGCTATTTCAACTTCATAAAAACCAGAATGTTTTTAAAAATCAATTATTGCTTGCTTTTTGTCTGTTTATTTTGTGTAACTATAATAAAAATTTCATGTTTGTTTTTAACTTTTCTTGCTGTGAGGACTATCCACATGTTAGTATTCAACTTAATTTATGAACTTCTTAATTAAAATTATTTTGTCTGATTTTAAATCTTTCTTTATAAGATAGCCTAATGCGTGTAAGTACCTCAACATTGAGAGATTGAATGGCAAGTATATTTTCCATGTTGTTTGACTTTATTTTTATTCAGGTAAATAGTTGGGTTGTACCTGATTTTCACGGATTACTACCATTAAAATTATGTCTCATAATAGAAAAATTAAAAAGTAAGGGAGAAGGTTGTGTTTTTTTCCAACTGGTACAACTTGTAATAATACCTCGTTTTCTTGACTATTAAGTCAGTTATGTTTCCCCTATAGCAGAAAGTCTCTTAATTTTCTAGTTAAACAAAATTTACCTTTTTTATACTTTCTGAGACTATTTGTCCTAAAATTTTATCTTAGGATTCTTTATCAAATAACTTGTTCTCAGAGAGCTCAGTGGATTGAATAAAAAAATTGAATGAGCTGAGGAAGGATTTTCACAGGATGTAATATTTGAGCTTGAAGTACAAATTTTCCAAGTGAGGGAAGAGTAAAATGTCTCTAGAGTTGCAAACACTATGGTGTAGGAGTCTGCAACTGGAAATGGAGATAAAAATTCCATCTGTTGGAAAGTTCAACTTCCAGTATCAGAAAGCATACTTTCTACAACTTTAAGCAACAGTAACAAAGATGTCCACAGACAGTGGATCAGACAAGGTAGAAATTTACTTCTATTTCTCATCAGTGTCTGAAAGAAGATATCTAGAGCAGATAGGTGACTTGGCTTCATAAAGATAGCTGAAACCCAAGAGTCCTTCTTATTGTCCACCCTATTTATAGATGGCCTGTAGTTTCTGGGACTATCTGTATATTATGGAGATTATAGAATGTAAGTAGTAGTTTTCAACTCTTTGGTGTCAGAAAAATTCCTTTTTTAGTCAGATTTTGCATCATTGTGACCAAAATACCTGATAAGAACAACTTAGAGGAGGAAAAGTTTATTTGGGGCTTACAATTTTGCAGGTGTCTGTTCAGAGATGCGTGACTCCATTGCTCTGGACCAAGGAAGGCAGCACATCACAGTCAAAGAGTGCTCACCTCATGGTGGGGTGAGGAATCAGAGAGAGATGGGGAGAGGAAGGTGCCACAGGAAAGAATTACCTTTCCGGGGCATGCCCCCATAACCCATCTCCTTTAGTCATGCCCCACCTGCCTACAGTTACCACCCAATCCATTCAAACAAGGATGGACCAATTAGGTCGCAGCTCTCAATCTAGTCATTTCATCTCCAAACATTCATGAATTAGTACAAGATCTTTTGGAGACACCTTGTATCCAAACCATTGTAATTTCTTAGGTGTGTCAGAGCATTTCTGCTATACAGTGGGGCCTCAAAATATATACTGAATAAAGGTTGGATGAACCCTTGAAGACTTTTACATAGATGAAGAGTTATAATTTCATTGACCTCCAGGAAATGGAAGATTTAGATAGTTTTGTAAGAACAATTGTGATTGAAAAAACAAAGTCTCAAGAATTTAGTCATCAGGTCATAGTCACTATATAGTCTTAAATACAAGGAACTAAATGTTATAATTCAAAGATATCTAAAAACAGGAAGGCAATTCTCATTTTAAAATCAAACATGTATTTATGTAGAGGTGATTTTGGCATTGTGCATTAGATGGTCTCTGTTATTGCAATCTAATAGAACAGTTAGATTACAGTGGAGGCAATGTCATCTTGCCAAACTAAACTAAAATGAAATAAAAATAAAATTAGCAAAGGAAGGGACCTTACTAATTTGAGCTAATTTGACCTTGATCACTTTGAAACCAAGGGATTTAAAACCTAAGGAGAGTATATACAGTTGACACTCTCAAGAGAAAACATAAACATTTTCACTCAGGAGAGTTGTGTTTTTCCAACAGTAGGGGAAAAAAGTGATGAACTTATTGTTATCTTCAAATTTATTATTCTATTTTTGTTTTGAGTAGAATGATTGCATACTTGGGATTTATGTCAGTATATAACTAAGGAAGGGATTTGAAATGTAGGAAGTTATTTTTGAACATATAAAAGGCAGAATAGAATATGATTATTTGTATATCTTCAAAGGATTTTGTTTTATTGCTAGTTTAAGCATTGCCTATTTATATTCATAGGGTTGGATAAAATAAAATTCTAAAACGTATCCCAGTTTGTTAAAAATTCTGTTTGAAATCAAATTTTGTACTGACTTTGTCAGTTATTTTTGTTGGAAATCATGGATGCTAGACATTTCTTTAAAATATTAATGTGGATACATAAGATAGTAATGTGAAGAAGAAAGAACCTACATTTTAAGTGAATTTCACATTTTGAAATCCTGTCAGGAGTTCTCTGAGGGCATGTGTTAGTCAGCTTTCCATTACTGTGATAAACTACTTGAGATAAATCACCTTAAAAGGGGAAAGATTTATTTTGATTCATGTTTTTAGAAGTTTCAGTTCATAGTTACTAAGCTCCATCATTTCTTGGTCTGTGGGGGGCATGTGGTATAGCAAAACTGCTTACCTCATGGTGCTCAGGAAGCAAAGAGAGAGAAAGCAAGAAAGGGGCTGGGAGAAAAAATGTACCCTTCAAAGGCATGCCCTAGTGACCTTCTTCCAACTCAGCCCCACTTCCTAAATTTTCTATCTCCTTCCAATAGCCTATTAAAGTTCTGACTCCATCAGTAGGTGAGTCCATTGGTAGGTTAAGAGCCTTCATGATCCAATCACTTCCGACCTCTGAAGACTGCTGCACTGGGAACCCAGACTTTAAACATGATCTTTGGGGCAACATTCTGTGTCTGGACTATCATAGTCAGATTAATTGAGTTCCTCTTGGCAGATGAGGATGTTCAAACCTGGATATATTTAAGAAACTGATGCCTTTACAATTCCAGCACAGGAGTTTGAATTCAAATATCTGAGTACCAAATTCAAAATCTCCCATTCTCTACTTTGTTACAAATTTGCAGAAATCTGAGTGATGTAAGAAATACTTATTTTTAGTGATGCTTTATATACATATCCATACTATTTGTCATATCAGATGTTAATAAGATTGTTTAAAATAAAATCTGCCATTCACTTAATGTTTTCTTTTAAGCTTCATTAATAAAATATTTATTGAATACCCTTTGAAAGCTCTGTTGTGTGCAGAGTTTACAGTTGTAAGTAAACCAGGAATGAATCTAGCTTTCCTTGAGAGGCTGGCCCTTTGGGGATCATTTGAGTTATGACCATAGAAGAGTAGAGCACCTAAAGAACAAGTGAAAGTGGACGATTTTCTTTTTTGTTATTCTTTACCAAATATAAATCAAATGTATCTTTAAAAAGTGGATCTGTAATTATTCCAAGGAAGGTGTATTTCCATAGAAAAGCACATACTGTGTTTGCTTTAACCTTCTAAATATCAATCTTCAAATAAAAAAATAAAAGGTTTTACATACAGCCCAGGTCCACCTCCAACCCCTGAGCATGTGGCTCACCCACAGTGAAACCATTTACCTATGTAGATAGTTGACAAGAAATAACCCTAAATGCAATAGAACCAAATATGCCCCTGGGATTAAGCTTTTTGAAAGTGCACTAATGTTTCGTTTGTTAATACGATTATATTTTGTTCTGTTTTCTTATACTTAGAAATCTTCAAGTTGCAATAACTTCTTATATTAAATAGATTGTTATGTAATTACTGATCAAATGTCTTATTACAGTCATTACTTATTTTTTTGCATGTGCATTTCCAAAAGCCATGGCCCTTTTAAAGATTTAGGTACCAATTTTTTATTTTAAAAAAATGGTGCAGAATTTTTATTTTCATTGCAAATGACAACCTCTGAAATTTCATCACTACCAGGAGTGTAGCATTTACTAAGAAAAAAAATAATTTAGTGTTTGATTTTACTTTTACTACAAGAGAATTAGAGCATAATATGTTTATGATGATCTGTCTTTCACAAAATAGTTAATAGAACTATTATTATCTTATACCTTAATAGATTTGGTGTCTTAAAAATTAGGTAAAAAGTTACTGTTCTAATTAGAATATCGTAATCTTTTTGGCAAGAAAATGCACCAACCTGTGCATTTGAATGAAGATATAACTTTATAAGTGACATTCTCTGTTATCTACAGAGAAAAATGATGAAGAACATAATAAGTTGAATAGGAGAATTAGGCACATATCCTTATTAGTTTCCAGGTCAGATGGAAACTGAGAAGATAACATAGTCTGTTTTCAATTTGGGATTGAAATCCTTGTAGAAAAGATTTAAATAAGAGTAATTAAATTTGGTCTTCAATTTCTCCTTGAAATGTTACAATATATGTGGTTTAAAATATTACTGAGGTATCCAGTTTAAATCTATTCATACATCTCACCTGAAGTTATATTCCTCAAGGAAGACAGGGAGAAATAACTTTTCTTCCAAAACTGTAATATCATCTTCCTAATTGGAATTGTGACTAGAATAAAATTCAATTAGTGCTCATTAATAACAATGCCAACAAAGAATCCATTATAGACAAATAATCTTATGTTCTAAAATACGTATACCAGGATATGAAAATAAGACAAATGTGGAAAAATAAAAAATATATATATGTATAATTTTTAGAGTTTCATTCTTTTTAGAGTTTGTTAGATCTTCCATTTTTCCATGGAAAGAATAATTTTTGATAATTTGTTGCCCAATGCTGGTATGAGAATCTCTTCAGAAATCTTTCTTTTTGTGATCTGGTCTACAAAATTTCAAGAAAATTTCTTATGAAAACATGTAACTCTAAGACAGATGAGATTCCATGGTACTGAGACTGGTTTATGTCTTATGTGTTTGCCATTTAAACCTGCTTTAAAATTGTGAAGCTTTATAAGTCAAATTGTGTGTGATATAGAGTACCACAGATTAGAGAACATTTTAACATTGTCATCAATATGAGAAGATAGTTTTGTGAACACAGCTTCTCTATCATTTGAGAATCATGTGCCATAGAAAACTACATTAAAAAGTACAAGGGCCTAATATATTAATTATCATACAGAAATATCTGAAGATTGAGAGCTTATGTATAATTAACCATTTGAATGACTTAGAATGAAAATAATTTATAGAACAACATATATATGTATGAAATCTTCATATACATATGAAGATTTTCATATGTATATATGAAATCTGACACTGAGTGAATACATACTTTGTGTCAGGCATTGCTTAAAATAGCTTACATAATTATCATTTAGCCTTACAAATTCCTCATGGGCTGAGAACTTTCTATTTCTATTTATAGATTTCTAAACAGAATACATTAGGTAAGATCTAAAGTCCCATAGGTAGTTGTTGGTTGAACAACTAGTTGGTTTATACACTTAACACATGATTAAACTACTAAGAAAACTATGATTATCACAAATTTTAATGATAGATCTTAGGTAAAATAAATGTGAAGTTGAGGCAAACCTTTGGGCTCTTGAGATGTGCTGCAGTCACCGTCAAGGCGAGCTCCTAAAGATAACACGACAAGTCCAGAACTCATACACAGGGGTTTCTCTGGACCTACATTTTCAGTGGTTTCTCTCCTGGCCTCTGTCTGCTGATCTGAGGTGCAGTCATTCTGCATTTCCTCAGAGGTACTATGTAGTCCACCCCTGAAAATAAGCCAGTTTGACCAGGGCCCTAACATTCTTGTTTTTCTCTGTCCAGGCAGAGGAGGACAAAACTGGTTTCTTACACTTCTCACCTCTGAAGCCTCTTTTATCAGGAACTTAGTTACATTCATGAAGGGAGGGGTCTCCATCCCTAATCAATTGTAGAAGTTCCCACCTCTTTAAACTTTCACACTGGTCATTCAGTTTCAACATCTGGGTTTTGGGAAGGAATATTCAAATCATAGTAACTCCTAAATTAAATTTTCTAAATATGAAGTATTATGTTCTTAGAATTCATATTTCACATATCCAATGTACACATGTGACTATAATATTGATAGCATTAATTTCTAGCAATGATTAATTTTTTTGAGGTACTAGCAGTAGAGCTTTGGGGTACTCTGCCACTAAGCTACATCCCTAGCTCTTTTCTTATTTTTCATTTGAAGATGGGGTCTGATTAAGTTAAGTTTTCCAGGCTGGCAAACTTGAGGTCCTTCTGTGCCAGCCTTCTGAGTAGTTGGTATTATAGTCGTATACAAAGCACCTGGGCTGGGGTGCTTCCCTAGCACATGTGAGGCACTGGGTTTGATCCTCAGCACCACATATAAATAAATAAAATAAAGGTATTGTGTTCACCTACACCTAAAATATTTTTTAAAACATGATGGCTGAGAAAAGTATTCTAGTTAGTTTTCGGTGGTGTGTGAGAACATTGTTAATGATTATATTAACAGTAGAGAAATGCCTACTGAGAAGACATAAACATGATTTTAAATGACTGAGAATAGGAAGTGCTGATACATTTGATCTATATCAAGGTCATATGTATTTGCTTTTTATAAATCATATACAAATACTAATAAATGTGTTATAAGTAGTGGTTACTAAAAAGCAGATGGCGATATATATTGAACATATATCTGTAAAGTAATTAAGATAAATCTTTTACTAAAAATAACATAAGCAATAAAATAATTAGAATGCATATCTGGCTATAAAAGCATAACAAATGTTTTTACAAAAAACATTTAGAAAGTATAGGATGAAATAATAAATGTGAAGAAAATGTGCCATTTCCCTAAATATCAGTAAGCAAAGAGAACAAGGGCAGAAAATGGAACAAACAGAAGCCTGTAGATTTGTGGATGTCCTTATGAAGATTTTATTTGGGGTTCATCTTGTGTGACACGTCTTTATCTTTTTCCCCCAATTCTGTTTTCAAAGTCTCTTGGCAAGCACATTTCTGACTTGTACATTGGGCTTGAATCTCATATTGGAATAATATCTCAATCATATTTGAGTATAGATTATGGTAATAAAATTTAAATTTTTTAGAGAAAAACACTCATTCTACCACCAATTAGCTGTTTAGGCCATGACTTATATTTGCAAGAAACCTAATCTACAGTGTGATGTTCTCTCTCCTGTGCTCTGCCACCAACAGTATCTTCATAGTGATGGACCCTGTATTCCAGTTCCTTAGATGTAGAGTAGTATTTGATGGTGTTCTCCACGCAAATACTTCACATTAAAAGACATTTGGGGAAAGTTCTTGTCAAGATTGGTTGGAATTATTGTAATTAAAATTAAGAATTTTCTTGACTAAAAACATCATATATTTAAAGAAAAAGATTTTTGATAGGTAATTATGTTGCTTCTTGTTAAAAGATCATTGCCCTTCATTTCATAAATACTGCAATTACTAAAGACCTTTTATGGTCTTTTTAGAACACTGCCTTAAAGTTATTTGTAAAAGTAAGAAATTTTAGGAGCTATTATGCTTTCAATAAAATGAAAAGATTTTTCTTTCAAGTAATTTTCCAGCCTTGCCAAATTTCCAAACCTTTTAAAGAAAATACAGGGTAACACACACACACACACACACACACACACACACACAGAGTTGGGAGGAAGAGAGACAGAAAGAAAGAGATGTGAATAAAGAGAGAAAATGAATAAATGTCCAAGATCCTGATGTTGGAAAGCAAAGTGGTTGAGTTGAGGTGAGCATTCTTAACCTCTTAGTTGTCAGTTTACAAAAACCTGGGCTGTGGTCAGGCACAATGGATCATTACCTTGCCTCTATAAGCTGAACCAGGTTCAAAGCCTTGGGACTCTTGAAGAAGAAATATGTCCAGGGTTAAATAGGCCTGAGTAAGGAAGATGCATGGGACAGAACTACACCCAGGTTAAAAGAAAATAAGACAAGGTTGGCATCCTGGACAAACATGTGCTGGGAACCATCATGCTCAAAATACTCTTGAATAATTTGATTTTTTTTTTTTTAAACCAAGAAAAAATGTCATGTAATTTAGTTTAGAAGTGTAGTAAACATTTGTGTTTTAACTATTTCTCGACCATTCTTGGGTTTTGTGTCACTTAGCTTTGTATGCTGCTCATGGACTACTTCAATTACATTGGCCCGTATGTTCTTTTTTGAGAAGTGTTGAATAAAATAACATTCATTGCAAGTTAGAGAATGATTACTTGGAGAACTGTAGCAAGGATGTTAGTTATGGAATGCTAAAAACTTTTGGATGTGCACAGTTTCAGTCGTCTTGACTCAGTTGTAGAATTTTAATTTGGAAAAATTATTTCTAGATGTTGCTCTACATCCCCAGGCCTCTCACAAAAATGTATGTTTGTGCTATAATCCATGGGATGATACACCCCATACGTTAACAAAAAAATAAGAGTAAAATTTAAAAATACAAAATATTATTCCTAATTTTTCTCATAATATAATATAAACTTGTAATCAAATTAGCTCTTGAATTCTCATTTGAAACTCTCTTCAATGGTATACAAAAGCATAAATAGGAAATAAACTGAGATTTTATGTATTTCATTTGACATTTTATATATTCACATATAACATGATAGCAAGGGGGGCCACACTTATTAAATCTTCACTATGACCTTTAAAGCAATATATAATAATTGGAAAGACATAATTAGGGCTAGAAATAGAACTCCTCTGTTAAATGTCTCTATGGAGTGCTTAAATGGCTTTAAAATATTACATAGAATCTGCAGATGTAGTGTATTTTTGACAAATATTGTATTTCAATAACTACATAGTCATTATGGTTCAAATAACTTTTCAAATTTTTTATAAAACATCCTTAACCTTTCTTGAACATCCATTTTAAGCAAATAGAAATATTGTTTCCCATTACTGTGTTGGTCTATTACAAAGCACCAGAAGTAGCTGACTGATAACAGACCACTGTTTGAAGCGATCATCTCCAGTTTTCTTTTTAAAATTCTTTACTAAGTGGATTTATTTTACCAATTAAAATTTGATATACTTGAGGGCAAACCCCACATTTTCATATCTTTTGTATTTATGATGATTAGTCAAATTGCTCTTGTCTTGTGAAGCTAGACTTTTTCCTATGTTCTCTACTTATTTAGACAAAGGATTAATAGGAGCTAATATATATTAAGTTGCTAACACTTCCCAAGCACTCATCTGGCAAATACGTGGTAACTCACTTTACTCTCATACTAATCCCTTGAGATTACACCTATATTATGAATGAGGAAATCAAAAGGATCATTAATGTGTCCAATATCACACAGCTATTAAGTAGCCATGCTGTTTTTCAACCACACAGCCAGGTCCCAGAGTCCTGTGGTTTTAATTGCCTTTGACTCTCTAAATCTATCTTCCTAAATATATGACTTCTCAAATGTGAACCCTCCTGAAAGAGTAGTACAAAAAGAAATGAAAGAGGAAAAGTTCGAAGGGGATGAAATTGGGAGAATGCCTGTGCAGTCACTAAGCATAACCTGCCAGAAACCAGCATGGAAACCAAACATGCATAGAAAAACATACACATCTCCTGTGCTGTGAGAAGAGGACTCACACCAGTCCCTTTCAGAGGACTAGTTCATAAATAAAATACTTAGGAATATGTTAGCATCAGATCAAGATATTGCTATTTCTCGTACTGATCTCTGATGACATTTTCAGGAAACATATTAAAACAATCATTCTGTGATGATCATTTGAGGAGGACATGAAATTTATGTGAGTCCAGAATGGATAGGCTTCTGATACCTTAATTTAACTGAAAGAAATTTAGGGAGCCTAGAGAGGCTCATTTATGATAATTATGACCATGATATTGATCAGAATCTCAATCAAGAATCGTACTGCTTTATTTGCAACATCTACAATTTACAACCTTTTGATATTATTACCATTTTACATCTCAAGAAACTGAGTCTAAGGTACAAATAGAGTCAAAGAACAGATCAGTGACTAAAGTTCAGTCTTCCTCTAGACATTACTCTATAATCCCTACTCTTCATCGTTACACTATAGTATTTTTTTTTCTGAAGCAGGTGTTTTGAATGAAAATGGCTATGTGACAAATTAACTATTATACTCACTGATTCAGGTATGCAATCAATAATTCTAGTTAAAGACAGACCTATACTTATCTAACAGGTAAATTTTTAGATTTTATAACAGAGGCGGAAATCTGATTGAGATTTTTGTTCCTTTCACCTAGCTCTGCAGAAAAGTAGTAGGTAGTAGGGAAAACAGAAATAGCCTTCAATGGCAACTGTGGATTTCTTCCTATTTGCTATTGTTATTGCTAATTTTAATGTGTTAATATTAGTCTGCTCGGGCTGCTACACAGTCCCACAGATTGGGTGGCCTGAGACAACAGAAATTTAATTTCTCACTATTCTGGGAACTAGAAGTCCATGATCAAAGACTTTATTTTGTGGTAAGGGCTCTCTTCCTGGTTTGTAGACAGTGTTCTCCTAGTATCTCCACATGCCCTTCCTCAACCTGTGCATATGGGAAGAAAAAGGGCAAGTTCTCTGGTGTCTCTTCTGATAAGAACACCAGTACCATTGGATCAGAGTCCCACCCTTCTGATAATATTTAACCTTAATTACCTCCATGGAGGCTCCATTCCTAATTATAGCTACATGGGTGTGTGGGGTGTGGGGGGATAAGGCTTAATGATACAAATTTGGTGATGGGAGGTGACAACATTAAGTCCACAGTAATATGGGCCTCAACTGTTCCTTAGGTTTATTGGGAAATCCTTAATCCTCCTATCTTGGAACCACAATATATTTAATATTCTGAATGCATTACAGATGTCCAGATAGAGTTCTCAATAGCTTATGTCTTTCCCACTTCCAAGCTCTTTCATGGGGATAGGTCTTCTCTTTGAGATTCACAGGGTTTCAGACAGAGAAGAAAGTGCTAGTCCTTGCCTCAGTAACATTCACATTCAACTCCACTTCCCCCTTCACCCTGTGGTGGATCAATGATCTTCTCAGAAATCAACCAGACACATTCCTTGGAAAGATAATGCAGAACTCCACTCTACAAACATACTAATATTTTGAAAAATATATATTTTGAAAAAACAAACTCTTCAAGGAAAAGGACCAAACCATTCATTTTTGCTTCTCAGAAAGTTCCATCACAATAGGAATTGAGGTTTGGCAATACAGATTGTCTTCTCAAATATGACTAGGGGGGCATTAGTGAAAGTAAACCATCATCCTCAAGTTTTCGAGGTGATATAATTCAGTAACACACAAGTCTTATGAATAAAAATTATTGAGTTCCACACAGCCCTAGTTAAATGTTAAATTCATTGCTATAAAACTAGCTTATTGGTTAATTATTCCACATAAGAGCAATATATATTTTGGATCATTTTCTATTTCCTAAAATAACTCCTTTCACATATTTGTATAACTTTGCAAGTATGCATTTAACATTTATTGATTTACTGACTTTTGTGAATTTAGAGATCAATTTAGTTTAGTTATATTTAAAGAACCATAGAATTCTATGCTTTAAAAAACAGTACAATGCATATTAATTATAATAATAATTTATATCAGTGCTGAAGGTTAATATTGAATTTTGTATTGTAGTTATAGTTCCAATGTAACTTCCATGAATTTCTTAATCTTAATACCTAAGTAGAAATTCATGAAGTACTGGGATGCTGAGTATAAAACTAAATTTCCTGTGTTTTGAAAATTTTTCAAGTTTCCATGACCTCAGTTCTATGGAAGAGAATTCTTTGAACTACTGATTCCTGTGATTCACAAATGAAAATTGATATCTATGGCTGTAGAGAAAATGCATATGTCATTTATAATAGCAGCTTTGTTTTAAATAAATTGAGTGAAATAAGTTTATATGATGGCTTTATTATGTGAGTGGTTAAGAAGTCACCTTGTGTTTTTAGTTTGCCTTTTCTTTTTTCTTTTTTTTTTGAAAGAGGAACTGTCTGCATGTGAGAGTTGTGTGTATGTTTGTGTATTTCTGTCTTCTCAAAGATTCCCTAAGAACATTTCTAGATACATGCTGATAGAAAGTTGATTATATTTGAATCAAATTAGATTTATTCACGTATACTTTAGAAATATTATTTTTAAACAGTATTCAACTGTCTTTGACATACTTAGCTGCAAGAAAGAAAAGTTTAATGAAAGATAACTTGACACCATCTATGTGCAAAGTTTAAAAGTTACTGTTGTTTTATTCACTAAAACAAAATGGGGAAACAGCTTTAGTAGGACCAGAATGTTAATTAGAATGGAAAATACAACTGCTTATTTTGAAAATAGACCAGAGTTTGTTAAGGCAATCTGAGAAGCTGAAGCATAAATGCAGATGAAATTTCAAACTTTTTAGCTCCTTGTTAAAATCATTGTTAAGTTGAAATGGAAGTGTATTTAAAGACTTTTTCAGTTGAAAATAGATTTCCTTCAGGAGCTACTGGCTAAACTTTCTTTTTTTTTTTAATGAAGAGAAATTATTCACTATTCATAATAAAGGAAAATACAGATGAAGCACTGAGTTTTCTTAAAAAAAGACTGCAAAGAATGTAACACAGTCACTGTGTAGGTTAAGTCATTTTTTTGTTGTTGTTCTTTTGTTCTGTAATTGATTGCTAGCACCCCCTTTAACCCACCTTAAAGGGCAAGCAGGAAATTCATGTTTTCGTTCATCAGCCCATCCCTCTGAAAAGCGTTCGATATTAAAACAGTTTGCAAGAAGCAAAAGCAGAGGAAACAAGAGGCCCAGCTAGACTGTAGCAAGGTTAGAAGATACACGCAAGATGCCTGCAACACACACCGGCTCTTGTTCCTGTCCAGTATTTGCATGGAGATATCAAGTTAATTAGGGTAGGACTCTGTTCTTCGCTTTATATGTGACCTTTTATTATATCTGTGCCTCTGTAGTTCATGTGGTGTCATAAAGCTATGGGAAAGTCTTTCCAGCTGTTTGACACAAACTGGGAAAAAATAAGCAATGATATTTCCTTTTGCCTGCAGGTTTTTACAGCAGCAGAGCACTGTAGAGGCAAAGTGGATGTTGTGGTAGATTTGCTATGGGTGTCAGAATGTTTCTTTTGTCTTTGGGATCCCTGCTTTTCTTGATGATCAGGTGTAACCCAGAGAGTTGCAGAGACAAGTGGGGTGTTGGGCGGGGGTGCGGGTTGGTTCAGGAGGAGGTTACATGGCAGAATTCCCACGAATGCTGGCGAAGGATGAAAAAGATAAAGAAATCTTGTTTTTCTGAACGAGAGGATTCTCTGCATGACTTCCCCACTGTTGGGGTGATGAGCTTTCAGGCTGAGATTTTATTAACAATTCATATGGAGATTGAGGGCAGTGGAGGAGCAGATTCTCACATAAACTTGATCTGTCCATGAATGCAGTTCTCTGTTTGTCCTGACCCTGCATGGCTTAAGACACTGCCTGTGAGGCCAGTATGCCAGACACAAAGAAAGAAATGAAAAGCAAGCACATTCCAGGAGTCTGCACAAAGGAGCCCAGCAGTTTCTAGTCGTCTCCCCAGAGAGGATCTTATCTCTGCACAGCCAAAAACCTCTAAAATGTTTATTTGTGTACCTCAAGTTTTAAAATCCATGCACTCTTCTTTAGGCAATAGTCTATAGAGATGTTTTGTTAGGTTTTGAGTTTTGTTTTCCGAAGTTGTTGGAATGGGAAAAATATTTATGAGGGTACATTTTCTCAAGTTTAGCTTTAGATTTAATGGGCCTTGGGTTGTTTTTACTTTGTCAATTGGTAGTTTCCTTGCAAAATGAGTACTTTCTAGCTTTAGGAGAAGCCAGAAAAAATGTTTTAAAGCTTGATTTGACTTGGTGATACATTGTGACACTGCAGCTCTGAGACTTGTGGCAGAGTTACTGCCTGAGATGAAACTGACATGAGGTCACAAGCTGGGACATCACTGTGCTCAGGAGCACATAAGGAAGTGTTGCCTTAGAAAAACCAGGCAAGAAGGCAGGGGAGAGGAAAGTTTGAGATAAAAGAGCAAGATAAACTAGGAACTTTTAAAATTAGATTTCTACAGTTATTCACCATTCAATCTGCAAGCATTACACTAAGAAAATTGTTTAACAAACAGTCTGGAAGTGTATCTTTAGGTTTAGGGGATAACAACTTTATGTACATACATTTGTTGCTGACTTACATGTGTCCAGATGCTTAAAAACGGGAGAATTTGCATGCACAGACCTTACATTTTGCATATGTCGTTAGCTATTCAAGTTGCTTCAACTTTTATGGTCCATTAAAAAAAGGCCAGTTGAGGAATGCAGGCAAATGCCATTAATTATGATAGGTTTTGTTCCTTTCATTTTATATTGGTTTATTTCCATGAAATTAACTGTTGCACTTAAACTAATTGTCAGTAATTGGTGACAAAAATCACTTCATTGTTTTTCCATAGCATGATACTAATTAGGATCTTTGCAATATTGGCTCACTCACTTTCTGTATTTTACCTTCTATATTGATTCAGTGGTAAAGAATATCAATTGCAACTTTTTAAGAAGTGTATAAGATAAAGTGTTTCAGTTTATAATTAAATGAGTCTTTTTAACAACCCGTTACAAAGTAAAACATTGACCCTGAAGCAAGATTTCATTATAGATGCAGTTATTTCTTGAAATATCAACTGATTTACCTGACTTGGAGTCCTACTGGAATCATCTTTGAAATACCACAATTACAAATTTCAACTGCTTAGGCACATACATTTTCATTATGCTCTTTGCGTAGGCAGCCTCAAAATTAAATTGCTGAAAGTGCTTTTGTGAGATATTACAGGGCTAAATCAGATTGTCTTTCTCTTCATTCCTGAGGTTAAATTGATTCTCATAAAATATGGTATATTTTGAGTCTTGTGTTTCAGGATTTATTTCTGTTTGGTTTTGACCCACAAGAATTTTTGGAGCACTATATTTCAAATAAAAATATACACAAATAATTGAGAGTATAAAACTTGGCTTTGTATATTTTTTTATCACAGAAAAGTGTGTATCATTCTAGTTTTAAAAATAGGTTGAGAGGAGAGAAAATGGGAGAATTCTAGTTTTTGAAGTGAGCTTTAATCCAATGCAAGAAAATATTACAACGTTACCCATCCCGTGGAAATTGTCACAGAAAATACTGTTTTGCCCATTTTGTTCCTTAAAAGAATTCTGGAATGATCCTCCTATGAGTTTGTGACTTTGTAAGTTGAAAGTTCTCTAGCACTTTGAAGTATTATTTCAAATTATTCTTGCTGCTTTTCCTTATTCCAAGAGACCTTTACCAATCAAGTGCCAATTTACAGTGTACAACCCACTCAGTTTGTTTTAAATGCATCCATATGTATAACTTCGCACTGAGTATCTCACAATCATCCTGAAAAAAGTTTTTATGAAGCGATTAGGAAAATAATTGCCTATTAAAAAGGTGAAGATTGGTTTGAGCAGGGAAAGAAGAAACTGAACTTTGAAATTGAAAGCATTCATTGTTAGTAGGAAACATATGCACCAAATCTGAAATTAGAGAAAACTCATGAAATACGTATCTTGGCAAGGGGAATTGTTTGAATTTTCTAAAGCTGTCAGCCCATTTTCTCTATTTTTCCCCTGTTAAAGAAAAACTTCAAATGGAAAGCTTCACCTTTTGTGCAAAGTTGAAATGTTTCATTATTGCAGGATTGTTCTACACTGTACAAAACCAGAACAATTCAGTAGCTTCAGGGATGGGGGGCCACAAATGAGGATCTCTCTGTCATTTTAGAATGCCCATAGCAATGCAAAAATAAGTATAAAAATCTCTGGTTGTTTCCTTGAAAAAAGAATCTTTTGATTACAGCAGTTATTTGAATACCCATTCAGACTCTTTTGTAACATGTTGTAATAAGTGCACATCTAAATGAAGAATATTCTTGAGAGAACAGAACTCAAATATAAACTATGTTTAGCTGTTGCATTTCATTAAGTTACTCTATAGAATTAAACAAAAGTTAGTTTTTAAATTCTTTTCTCCTTTCTTTCTCTCCCTCCCTTCCTTTCCCTTTCTCTCTCTCTCTCTTCTTTCTTTCTTTCTTTCTTTCTTTCTTTCTTTCTTTCTTTCTTTCTTTCTTTCTTTTTTTCTTCCTCCTTCTTTCTTTCTTTTCCTCTAGAAAATAAATTTCCCAAAGGATAATTTCATTTGTACTTTTTTTCTTCATATTGGTATATATACAATATAACTTTTTGTCAGTTTCAAACATATAGAATGGAAAAAATAGTTTGCAACTGATTTTGAGTTTTAAGAGGGCTGAACTATAAAAGTTACTTTGAGAAGGTAATTTTTCTGTTATTCTCTGGCTACCGTATCAGATTCTGGAAAGTAGAGTAATATGAAGCTTTTCGTTTTTGAATATTCTAACTTCAAGAAAAGCACAAGAATAAAAGTTGGACACTAGTAAAACTATGTGTCACATCCATGGGCATCTGACTCCTATAGAAAAAAAAATCCATTCTGCTTCTCACATAATCATATTGACAACCATACAGACACCACTGGGGCCAGCATGAGTAGCAGTCCGTGTCTCTTACCATGTTGGACCCAGAAGTCTTTTATAATTGTAATCAGTTTCTTCATCAGACTGCAATGTGCCAACGCCCCTAATTAGCCATAGTCCCATTTTAAAAATTAAGAACAGCCCACATGCAATAACATCAACAACAACAACCACCCCTCAAGCATCATGCATATTCTTTGTGTGAACTCACTCTATGAAGGAGTTGCATCCACCTCCTGGGCTCTGACCCACGTGGCATCCTTGGTGTTAATCAACTTCCCAAATGGGAGGTACACACACATTCAGAGCAACAGACCCCAATCTAGTGCTACCAAACTCTGGTGTTATTTTTATATTTTCATCTTTCTTTTCAGAGTGACATACTGAGCTGAAATAGTCTCATTTTTGTACTGCTGAGCAGACTGCCCATCAACTAAAGCAAACAGTAATAAACAAAATAAAAAGTGATTATAGGTAGAACAGATTTATTCCAAGATAGTTTAAAGTTGCTTAAATGAGTTCCACATGCAGTTAAACTTTTCTTTTCTGAGGGGTTAAACTCTTACAGCCCTTGGGAAAGTGGGCAATGACTGCATTAAAAAACATAAACCATAAATAAAACAATATGACAAGTCTTGGGGGTGCTTTAGGTTTTACATATTTTAGAATTCACCAAAAATTTTTATGTCTTACAATAGAAGCATAGGTACATGTATAGAGACTATTAGTTCCCTTTTTATTATATTTGGTTTTTCTTGGGCTTTAATTCTATTGTGGGCAATGTCAGAGTCTGAAACTTGGGAAATTTATGTGACATCAAACACAGGCTTCAGCAAATAGAAGGTGCATGAAACAGATTTATTAATACCTGCCATGTGTCTTACCTGGGCAGGCAGCCATTAATGCCTGCTTCAGTGCCCAGTGTCTGCAGGTAAAACCAGATCATGTGTGCTTTCTCCTTTGTGCCACGTGACTAGTTGTTTTTATTCATAAATAATGACCAAATTGCAAGCTTATTTGCTCTAGAATCCAGGAGTAACTTAAGACTGTTTTGAAAATTACCTAGCTTTTCTACCATCTCAGAAAATAATGTTCTCTTATTTTTAATAGCAGGGACATTAACTTAAGATTTTTTCTCCAAATATAAACATAGAAAATATTCATGCTGTAAATCATGCTTTGCAAAGACTTCTATTTCTTCCTTTGAGCTACTAGTTTTTCATATTATTCAATGCATCAGTTTTTGACATTTATATAATATCTAAAATTTAAATTAGTTACAATTTTTAAAGATACTAACATGTACAATAGTCTTGTACTACTATTTAAAGTGACAAAACAGTAAGTTATATACAATATGTCTGTAGCTACCTATTCTGCCATGAAGGGTTATGTGGTAATGTAAAGAAGCTATGTGGAAACAGAGTAATCATCTATGCCTAATTAAATTTAAAATCATATAAAGAATATTTGCTGGAAAGAAGAAAATAATATGGCTTCTAAAATACTACTTCGAAGGCTTATTTTTATTTTATAATACAAACTTTTGTTCTAGCAATAACTTCTAACAAGCTCAAGATGTGGAGTGTTAAGTGAATTATTATGACAGAGAGCCCAGAGTATTACCACATTGAAAATGTCAAAGGTAAAAACATCCAATCAGGGCATGTGATTTTGGTTAACATACTCAGTGAATGCAGGCAATTCTTACTGTTGATTTTTACATGTGCAATTTTGCTCTTTGGTTTTACTTCTTCCTGTGATCGATTCCCAGGCAAAACCAGAGCTCTTCAGGAGAAGGTTGAGATTAAAACAATGTCAGCGTTTGCTTTTAGCAGAGTGATTAGGTTATCAATAATGCATTGGAGATCTCGGGAACCTTGGACATATGCACATCACAGCTGCCCTGCATTTATTGCATTTATTGTAGGACTTGCAGGTTTGAGCTGAGATGTCACCATGTCTGTGTTTGAACCAGCCATTGACACAGTCTCAAGAAATCTTGGGGGCATAGGGAGAACAGCTGAGACTATTTAACTGAAATATTGAAATGGAGGAGGTTATTTAGGAGTGAGAATGCATCTATGAAATTGCTTTTTTAGAGAACACTATTCAATACTCCTTTAATAACCTTTTGTCACCATATCTCCTTTCTAACGTTTATAAGTTTTGCTATTTCCCTGACAAGTTTATTCATATCCTAACAGCTTGTCTGGCAGTAGGGTTCATGTTCTATACTTTGGCTTTCTGGTCACGGTGGTGGCTCAGAGTAATGGAGAGGGGGAATAAGTGAGTGTGGAAATGCAAAGCTCTCTTGTTACATTTTATTGATCTCATTCTGGTGTCATTCAATTAAGACAGAAATGTGATGGATAGTCTCTGCACAGATTCCTGGGTTGCTCTCCATCCATTGCAGATAAAGCTTTTGTGTTTTATTTTGGGGGAAGGGGTGGGGAAAGGGCATGGGCAAGTGGGAGAAATCAAAGATACTATGTGATCTGAATTACAAATCAATGTCTCTCCAAGGATGCTCCAAAATGTCAAACATGCCGTGATTATATTTTCATATACACAGAGTATACATCTGTTGATGTATGAGATGGTTATTAAAATTAAAGGTGGGTGAATTCTTGTTTATTTATTTTCAAAGACTTATGAACTAAGATAATACTTTAACCAACCTAAGATAATTAAAAATAATTATCTGTACTCTGTATGTTAGGTCTCAATCTGAATTTTGACAAAGCTATAACCATCATGCTTTTGTTCTAAAATTAAAGGTCAGCAATTGGTTAAAGAAGATATTCACTAATTTTATGAAGGCTAAAGGACATGAAAAATACTTGAGATACAATGGTGCCATATTTGAAGTTTACAAAAATGAGAAATTAATCTTCTTATTTTTTCATAGGTCTGAATACTAAGTTGACCTTTTTGCAAATAGAATTTAAACCTGCTAAGATGAAAATAGTAGGTAACTTTTTTTTAGTAAATAAATGAATCCTTCTTATTATTGCCTATACTGTCAAGATATATGCTATCTTGAACAAACCATTGAAATCTAGGTCTGAATAAATTCCCATTCTTTCTTTTCATGATATGTTTTTTCTTAACTACATCACCACCTCTATTTGCTACCAATGTTACATCATGAGTGACAGGAATCCATAGATTTGAGAAGCCATAAAACTAAGAACTTATGTAAGCAAAGTGATTTTATAAAAATGTATTAATTACTGAAGACATATCATAAAAGCAGGTAATGCTGAATAATCTCTTTTGTTTCCTCTCCCATACAATGCCAGATTCAAATTGAGCATTCCTCATTTTCTAACTAAGGTTATGGCTGCTGATACTTAATCAGAATTTAAAGATTGATGTGATAGGAAAATATAAAAAGCTTTAATATGAGACAAATATGTTAATTTTAAGAATTCCCTATTACTTGTGTGTGACTTTGGTTCAGAATGTTCTTTAAACCTGAAGTTCACTGTGGGAAAAATAATAAACACAATTACTGTGAGAAATATGAGACTAAGAATATGGAAATCCCTCCATCATGCTTGTCCTAGGTACTTGGCACATGGGAGGCATCAAACACATTTTATTTCATCCTGAATCCCCCTTTATGGGTTTGACACTGAGTAATTTGGTCCTATAATCAGCATGTGCAGTCATTTGGGAAAGGAATGTAAGCAAAGAAAAATAGCACACTTGGGCCCTGCCACTGTAGGTCAAAAATTTTCCAGATCCTAATTCACAGGAGCAAATTTATCAATATGCATAAAATTTTTGTGAACAAATTTCCAATTGTTCACTAACATTTTTTCCTAAAATTTCATTTATGAAAGGAACTCTGTATGTTAGGTCTCAATCTGAATTTTGACAAAGCTATAATCATCATGCTTTTGTTCTAAAATTAAAGGTCAGCAATTGGTTAAAGAAGATATTCACTAATTTTATGAAGGCTAAAGGACATATGGATATGAATTATTATTGTGAAACTTTAACTGATAACTCACATTGTAACCATTGAATAAGTTAGAAAAATGTTGGTACGTGAATAGCCTTTTTAGGTGAAGTGGAAAGTTAGTTGTATAGATGTGAGTTGGGATCTTTCTTCCTTTTTTTGTTTTTCTTGTATTAATCTGGTTCTAAAGTCATACATTTTAAAAATAGGATATTTAAAGAATTCCATCTTCATGAATCAAAGTTTAGTTCAAATACACATCAATGTATAATGGATACCTATTTAAGGAAAATGTATCTACAAGGGATAGATGATAGGTAAAGGATTTTTTTTCCATGATCAAAAAATCTAATACTTAGAATATCTTAAATTTTGCACTCTTTTTTTTTTTTTTTTTAGTTGTGTACTTTGTGTGTGCTAAGACTACTTAACACATCCTTGCGGAAAGCGACTAACACTTTGGTTGAAGATGTACTGAGTTAGGAGATTTCTCTACTCTCCCACAATCATTGTGGACTCCTCAGAATTACTGTGGAATAAATGTATATATGTACTTGAAGGTTTAATAAATCACTCATCATAAAATGTGCAGATGGGCACTTCTTGGTATCCTAAGATATGAATCATCCTTTCCTCAATAGAATAGGAATCATGGTGGCATGTTGACTCATTCTTATACCTTGTAAGGTAGTTTGATTCTCATCTGGGGTGGGACACTTCTTCGCTCCCTTGAATTCAAGGAGATGCTATTGGAAAACCACTTTCAAAGATGCACCACATTTCACAGCTGATGAAATTTAAAATGTTCTACAAGGTAGGCTTTAAAATGTTATGTAACTATAATTCATAAAATTTACAGAAATATAGACTTGGGATCTATGGTTTGGGATCTTATTTTATAAATTATGACTTCCAATGTTCAATTCCAGGAACACTCAAAACCTAATATTTGTGGCAATATTACCTCCCTTAAACTCTCAAAGAACTGTTTTCATGGCATTTTCTATGATAGTTTTCTTTTCAAAAATATTTTGATAGCTTCAGCTGATGTTGAAAACCTTGTTGTTGATACTTTCCATCTCTTCACAGTTTCTCTTTCCAGTAAGAATGTAAACATACTGTAAAGAAAAAAAATTGCAGATGATCAAAGATTTGTTGAAGTAGTCATGCTAACTCGATACTGAATATCCTCAGGAAACAGAGTGGAGAATTCTTTTCCTTTTTCTTCTCTTCATCAAAGGGAGTTGAAAGATTATGCCATCCTTAGGTCTGCTAGTTTCTCTTCTTTAACATTTAAACATGCATTATACATTTGTTGTTGAACTAACATGATGTTCTAGGCATTGTGTTGCATGCAAGGTATGATCAATTTCAAGTTTATAAATCATATACAAGCTCATATTAATTTTTATAAGTATTTTGTGTTTATCTGTAGAATTCAGGATTTTGTTTAGTACTTGCTTTCCTTAGTTTCTCTGTCATCTTTTTCCTGTTCTTAATATCCTTTCTGCATGACTTTCTGATCATATCGACTTGGTTTAAGATCCTTCTTCAATAGTTTGCTACCACATATCTCAAATAGATTGTTCTTTTGTGGCATAAAAGTCTCTGTCAATAAATGTTTGTTAAGATTCCAGTTTAAGACAACTTCCATTTGCTATTCTCCAACCAAGACTAATATTGACTCATTCTCATCCTCTCTCACTCTTCTTTTTATACACTTTCCTCATCTCTTCCTCTCTAAGTGTCTTGGCAACTCTTTGGAATCACAGCATTGGAGTATTTGATTTTGTATGAACCTTAGTGAAGACACACTTTATCTCTATGTATTCATAGATGAAGATTCTCAGCCCAGGAAAGTCACCAACAAATCACAAAGAAAGTTCAGGAAATGACTTTGCCCTATGGAAAAATCTAGATGCCATAGTCAACCCAATGGTTTCATCTTGAAGTTTTCAAAGAGAGTCCTTTGTCTTCATTCATCTTTCTGTCCACAGTTTCTTGTGTACTGGAGGAAGTCAATGTATGTTTGTTGAAAAAGTCAAAACACTTTTTCATATTTGAAGATGTTTTTAATGCAAGATGATTTACATTTCATTTTCCCAAATACAAAGGTGTTATTTTTTTCATTTTTCTGAGCATGAATAGGAATTTGAATGTTTCATAATTATGTTCCGATGATTTTCTCTTCATGATATTCTGTCATTTCAGAGGAAGGAAAGAGGGACCCTGTTTTTCTGTTTCCCTGAGAACATTTCTCTTTTTTAAAAAAATTTATTTTTTTTTTAATTTTATTTTTACCGATTGCATTTTGATTCATTGTACACAAATGGGTACAACTTTTCATTTCTATGGTTTTACACGATGTAAATTCTCACCATTCATGTAATCATACATGTACATAGGATAATGATGTCCTTCTCATTCTACTATCTTCCTTTCTCCTGCCCCTCCCCCCCACATTTCCCTCTACACAATCCAAAGTTCCGCCATTCTTCTCTTACCCCCTCTGCTCCTCCCCACCATTGGACCCAGTTAACCCACTCCTCCATTTATACCCAAAGGACTTAAAATCAGAACATTTTTAAAGTGATTAGAAGTAGAATTAATATTCTTATGGTTCTTATATTTAAAAAAGATAGAGCCAAGCTGTTTACTGAGAAAAAGGTCTGGAACACATAGAGATTTTATGAGTCATTTTGATAGTGGAAGTTCAAGTGATACTCTGCTAAGAATTTAAGATATACCACCCCAAATCACACACATTTAAAAAGACACTAAGGATGAAAAATAAATTTTTCATGCTACCACATATTTTCATTTTCACCAAAATCTCACTCCTTCTTTCTCCCCAAAATCTAATTTATCCTGTATGCAGTTATTTGCTTGCTTTTTTTGGTTTTAGTCATTAATGAACATAATATCAGCTATTTGGCTGTTAACTTCAATTACTTAGTTGAATATTGAACCAAATTTGTCTCTCACCACCAAGCACAGCAAGCATTCTAGAAGACTGACTCCTAACAGATTGAATCAAAAGTGTGGGAAAGGGAAGTGGAATTATCTGGACAAGTTGGACAATGGAACAGAGGGGACAGAAATGAGGCCATTTTGTTTTCGACAGTGACCTGGGAAAAATAATTTTGATGTTTCTCTCCATAGCTAGAGATATCTTAAAATGTGCCTCTTGGCTCATCTCCCATCGTGTTAGATTGTTCCTGCTTTTTTCCACTGGACCAAGTTCGAATAGAGCTCGTTGTTTTAGACTTTTTGATCCACAAAAAGGATCTGCACCTCAACTGGGTCCAAGTATTCTGGTCTCTGTTTTTCAGAAAGCCTATTTGGTCACCTATCTAAGGGGTACTAAAATCCTAGGAAATTAATTAACCCTCACAAATTCAAAAGGACACTCACTGATAGAAAAAGAGAAAACTGTGTTACATAATTGGAAATATATATTTATTGGCCGATCAACAGATTTTTTTCCCCAGTAGAATAGACAATTTAGGAAACCTTATTAGTGTTTGTATGACCCTTATAGATTATAAAAGGAAAACAAATAGTATACATTAATCCTAATGACTATCACCACATTATCACCTGAATTTCCAGTCAACTGGAAAAGAATTCTCAATTTGGTTAGTAGAAAGTTTCATTCAAAATGAACTCTATATTATAATCTTCCCCCATTTTTATATTCGTGTAAATTAACACTTTTTACAGGTAAAATATCATGGGAATGTTTAATATTGTTCAAAACAACAACAACAAAAACTGAGTAAAGTAAAATGTCAAAAGAACAAACTAGTTAACAAAGCAAATCATGTCACTGTTAGGCACACATGTATGTTTCAATCCCATCTTATTATATTTTCTGTTGCTATAACAAAATACCTGAGGCTAAATAATGTATAAAGAAAATTGGCTTATTTAACTTGTAGTTTTAGAGGCTGAAAGTCCAAGATTGGGTGGGCCCATTTGTTTGGCTTCTGGTGAAGGCCTTCTGGCTATGTTAGCACATGGCAGATAGCATCACAGTGGCAATGTGTGCAAGAGGAAGAGACTAGTCATAGTAAGTCAGAAAGCAAGAGGAATTAGGAATGAAGCTTTCTATTTTTCTAATAACTCATACTTTGAAAAATTAAGTGGGATCCTTGAGAACAACATTAACTCTCTCAGAGGGTCCTGCCCAATGGCTTAACTTCAATTAGGCTTCACCTCTTAAAGGTTGTAACACCCCACACTGGGAACCAAACTTCAAGTGCATGAACCTGTGGAAAGCAGACACAAACCATATTCAAGTCAGCATATCATTTGTTTGTTCATTTGTCTGTTTTGATTTTAGCAAGTAGTAGTTTACCTAGTGTTATAGTGATTTTCTGTTATTTCAATGAAATTTCTGATCTGCAATGTTGAAGAACAGAAGATTATTTACCTCAAAGTTACAGAGGCCAAAAATCAAAGATCAGGGGGCCTTATTGTTTTGGTCTTTTTTGAGGGCCTCAAAGAAGATCACATCATGGGGGGGTCTTGAGTGAGAGAGAGAGGTCACATAGCAATATAGAAAACCGAAGTGCAAAAATGGACTGGTAATGACCTTGTGCTATTCCTCACCAGTCCCACTACCTCTTAATGTTGCCACCTCAAGGACCAGGCTTCTAATGCATGAGCCACTGATAGATAAACCACATCCAAACCATAGCACCCAAAGAAGTTTCAAATGCAAAATGAAGTTGAATTAGATAACCTGTAGTACTGGTTCCAGAATTAACAGTATATGATTTCACAAAAATATGACAAAAGTCCCCAGTCAACATTACTGTTTTATTACCTTTGTGGATTTTGGAAGGTTGGCTTTCTATTTTTTTTTTTGATCAGCAAAAATCAATCGAAAGGCCTCTTGTGTGAGCATAATGCTTATCACTGAGAGATATGAGTGTGCAAAAATCATCCCTTCTTACCTTGAGCTGCTTGAAATCCTGTTAGGTAAAAGGACCTAGAAATAAAAGGAAAACTAAGAATTGTAGGTTGGTTCTAAGTGTTAAGGAAGTGAAACAAAATGATAATCCTCTTTAGAACTTCAGATTTTGGGCTCTTTTTTTTCCTATGTGGCTTGGAACAACCAAGAAAGCTTTTTGGAAGAAACATGTTTTAGGAATGGTTCTGAAAGAAAAAGACAAATAAAAAAAACAACAAAAACACACACAAAAAAAAAAAAAAAAAAAAAAAAAAAAAAATCCCAGAGAAATACTTTTCTCTGTTCCAACCTTAGGAACATGAGAAAGTATTCATTACAGATGGAGGAAATAGACCCATTAAAGATTGCCTTTGGACATCACAGGGCAAAAAGAAAATTAGCATTCATTGAAAGATTGTTCTCTGACCTTAATCACTGGTTTGATGATCAAATCAAACTGTGTCTCAAAGAATAAATATATAGCTATGATATACAACATTAAGGACACTTCAATATTTGCATGTTGGCCTGAGAGTAAAAGCACACATATGTAGGGTGTGTTTTTTTCTTTTTTTCACATCTTGCATAAATTCGTGGGAAGTGTCTATCAGTGCCTCCTAGGTCTTTTCTGATATTGCTGAAAACACTTCAGACCTCCTTAATTTCCTGCTCCTCTACTCCTAAAATCTTGCTTCTCTCTAACTGCCCTGTCTCAGTAAATGACACCAACTTCTACACCAAGTGTAAAATTTAGGTGTGATTTTGGATCCCTTTTGTTTTTCAACGAACACTTCCATCCTTCCCTTCACCAAGTCCTAAATTGACTTTCAACTCTGTCTGTTGTAACTGTTTCTCCCTACCTTCAGGACTTGCCACTTTTCCTTGAGACACTGTCATCAGCTCAATAATCTCCTAACTGATATTTCTGCTTCTATTATTCTCCCCTTACAGATAATCTTCCTCACATCACTTGGAGTTATTTTTCAAAAAGGTAAATTAGATGGAACCCATCTATGGTTTCTCATTAGAGGAAAATTCCAACTCCCTACCCTTGCCTACTTGAGATTGCATCATGAGACTTCAGCCTGAGTTTCTGATTTCTTCTCCCACCATTCTCCCCCTTGAGTATCCTTAGTATGCTACCTTCAAGAAGTTCCTCTATCATGCTTTGGTCCTTCGAGCCTGAGAGCTTTACAGTTACCTATTCTGTCTTCTTGAGACCCTGAACCTTCCTGGCTTTCTCCTTATTATGTCAGGCCACCACTAAAATGTCACTTCCTCAGAAAGTCATTCTTTGACATCCTAACTAATACTTCCAGCTCATTACTCTCTGTTATGGTTTGGATGTGAGGTGTCCCCCAAAAGCTCATGTGTGAGACAGTGCAAGAAAGTTCAGAGGAGAAATCATTAGGTTGTAAGAGTCTTAACCCAATCAGTAATTTAATCTCCTGATAGGGATTAACTGAGTGGTAACTGAAGTGGTAGGGTGTGGCTGGAGGAGGTGGGAATTGGGGCATAGCTTTGGGTATCTGTTTGTATCTGGCGAGTGGACTCTCTTTCTGCTTTCTGATCACCATATAAGCCTCTTCCCTCTGCCACACTCTTCTGCCATGTTTTCGTGTCTCACCTGGAGCCCTGAGGAATGGAGCCAGCTTTCTATGGTCTAAGACCTCTGAAACCGTGAGTCCTCAAATAAACCTTTCCTCCTGTACAGTTGTGCTGGTCAGGTCTTTTAGTCACAGCAGCAAGAAAGCTGACTAAACTCTCTCTTTCTCATTATTATGATACCTATTTGTATCATAATACATGCTAATACCTGATAGCAAAGATATTGTCTCTTTAAAATCTTGAGATTCATCCTTAGAATCTAGGAGAATGCAGTGCACCAGAGAAGTATTTGATAAGTACTTTTTGAATGAAGTTACTAAAGGAGGTGAACAGTAGTGTGTAAAGCATTATTTAAAGTAGTGAGACATTGTTATCCTGCTAGGAGGACATTTCAGTATTTGCATGTTTTACATACATGTTATGCTTACTTTCTGGACTTGGGGAAATCACTAAACTCCTGAGTTTTCTCCTAAAAAGCTGAGACTCATGTTGTCAAGCTGGTTTGTAGAGAGAATAAGAGATGATGAAGATTATGAATACAGTCAACAATTGGCCAACAGGAAATATTCACTAATAACTACTGCTGCTAATGATAGTGAATGTAAGAGTAATAATTCAGTGCCCTGGATTCTAGTAAGTCTATTCCATCAAAGAAGAATAAAATAAAAAACCCACCTTTCAACTCATTATTAGGGACTTCTATTACACTTTTGAGTTTGAACCCCTGGAATGGAATAAGAACCATGGCTGCAATAGTTTAAAATAATTTGAGATAAAACTATAAAATATACACAAAGAAGAAAAAGCTTATAATGGAAAAGAAATTGATCCAATGACTCAATGCATTCTTTTTATGATTTCTGGGGAGAGTGTGCATTTTGAATTCATTGAATTCTGCACTGTTTCTCTACTGGAATACATTTAAATGACAATTACACTCCTATCAACAAAATTGGATTAAAAAAACACACTAAGAGTTTCATTATTGAAAAGTTCTCCTATATAATATATTAAAGCTCATTGTCTACATGAATCCCCACTTGCACTTTGTGTGAATTATACAAGGTGCCCTTTCCTCTTGGCAGATGATGCTCACACCCTTGCATATGTAATTATACTCATACTTATGACTAGGTCATTGGAGCTGGGTTGCTCTGGTCTTTCACTCATCTCACTGACTGGTCTCCCTTGTATAGGGTATATCCCAAACAACCATATGCAGTGATGCTGCAAATATTAGATAATGAATACAAAGACAAAACAGGAGTCTGAACAAAGCGAACTGAAAATTGATAAAGCTCAGCTATGCCTTTCTTCAACTGATAACTTGGAACAGCATGCAGAATAAAAGAGATGTGGTTTCTACAATAAAGAACAATTATAGTCATGTCATATTTAACTGCAGATCACTAATGATTATTGATCTAAACTTGAAAAACAGTATCCAAGAAGCATGCTTATCAGTATTTTAAGACTGAACTAATAGCTTGATAAACTTGCTGTAATAAGGAAGATAGGGTGGGAAAGGGAGAAAGTGATCAGGAGCTGGATTTGAATAATACAGGTTGAGTATTCCTTATTGAAATTGCTTGGGACCAGAAGTGTTTCGAATTTTGCGTTTTTCAAAAGTTGGAACATGTGCATATACATAATGCAATATCTTGGGGATGAGACCCAAATTCTAAACATAAAATTCACTTACGTTTCATGGATGCATTATATATATAGACTGAAGGTAATTTTATAAAGTATTTAGGGATGGGGTTGAATAAATGAATAAAATAAAGGTCTATCAACATCTAAAAAATATATTTAAAAATATATAACAATTTTTGCCTGAAAAAAGTTCATGGGGTGGAATTTTCCATTTGCAGTATCATTTTCGTGCTCAAAAAGTTACAAATTTTGAAGGATTTAAAATTTCAGGTTTCAGATTAGGAATGCTTAACCTTTATCTGCTTTTTAAAGAATGCCAGCAACATTCAACTTGATTCTAATGATTTTTACTGAGTATCCACTCCACTGTTGGGAACTACAAACTAGAAAAATAAGTGCAAACATTTTGAGATCCTCTCAAAGCCACACCTGGGAGCACAATATGAATCTATGAATTGTTATTTCATAGATTACAGTAGTAAAAATATAACAACAAAGAATCAACGTCCAGTAATGGAGCCTACATACAGACAGGTCGATCAGGAGAGAAGTAGAAGTGGTCAATTTCATTGGGAGCCTTTAGGAGCTTTGGCAAAGCTAACTGCATTTAGAAGGCAAGACCCCTCTAGTCACCGTAATGTAATATTCCAATCTTTTGAATGAGTGAGAGAACAAAAGTTTTCATCTGAAGGGAAACAACATGAACAAAGGCCAGGATGGAAGGGTGAAAGGCCTCTTTAGGGATCAGTAGATAATCCACATTGGCAGGAGTGAAGGGGCACACACAGAGAGGAGGAGTGTGATTCTGACTGGCAAGATACAAAAGAGGCATGAGGTAGACTAGAATCTAACTGGGTGTGCTTTTTTTTTTTCTCTGTTTTCCTATGTTTTAAAAGTAATATAGTTCCTTTTGAAGGCTTTTGAACATTTTCAGTTTTATTATTTATAAAGTGGTTTGCCTTACATGAGGGTAGGTCCAGGAGAGTGAGGAGGATCCTCTTATGTAGGGCCTTAGAGAAGCAATGAGGACTTACTATAAGATCAAAGTGAAGGTAATGGAGGTGACACTGAGCAAGACTTAGCATGTGGGTGAACCAAAAAAGGGAGGAGAGAGAGTTAAAAAAGACTCTGATATTTTGTATCTAAGTAAATACAAAGATGGTGATATGATTAACAGATTTGTTAAAGCTAAAAGAGCTATTTAGAACTCTGAGAATTAATAAAGTATTTTTGTTTCTTAAGAGCACCTGGTAACTGGATCATTACATAAGCAAATTTGCATTCAGATTTATGGTAGATTCTTAGATCCTTTACAACTAGTGAAGTTAATATTCATCTCTGTTTATTAAGCTCTAAGACATAATGTGTGGTCATGTATTTGCGCACATATTCCTATTTTATACTTTATTAAGTAGTCAGATTTGATTTGTAAATACAAATGAACTCATGTATTTAATTAAGAATAAACACAGCCGGGCGCAGGGGCACACGCCTGTAATCCCAGCGACTCCGGAGACTGAGGCAGGAGGATTGTGAGTTCAAAGCCAGCCTCAGCAAGGGCAAGGCGCTAAGCAACTCAGAGAGACCCTGTCTCTAAATAAAATACAAAATAGGGCTGGGGATGTAGCTCAGTAGCCGAGGGCCCCTGAGTTAAAAAAAAAAAAAAAAAAAGAATCCCCCGTTCCAAAAAAAAAAAAAAAAAAGAAAAGAATAAACACATAACAATAAATAATAGCCCTTTAATGCTTCTATTTGAATACCTTTCTATTTCAGATATTTTGTATACACGTGCCCTTTAAAAATATACCATAACAATTCTGATTTTTAAAAATTATTTATTTATTTACTTATTATGGTGCTAGAGCTTGAACCCAGGACTTCATGCATGCTAGGCAAACACTCTACTTCTAGCCCCCAACTTTGTATCTTGGGATAATTATTAAACCTATAGAAAAGTTATAAATCAGTGCCTACTATTTCCATATACCCTTCCCCCTTCTTTCCTAATGTAAATAAATTATGTAACTATAGTCCAGTTATCAAAACCAAGAAATTAACATTGGTACTGTCGATCAATTTTAATGCTATTGGTCTCTCAATCATTTTTATAAAAAATGCATACATATAGCAAAAAACTATAACCTATTGTTTATATGAGCTGAATGCTATTTTGAGCTTTCAGACAGTGAGAACTAATATGATGGATTATACTCTACACTGTTAGCCAATGACTATTAACACAACCTTCTGCAAATGATCTCAGTACTTTATCATGTTCTCCTTTTGTGTTATTTATTTTGGATTCCAACAAACAATTTTGACCCCATATAGCTGACATAAATGTTTATAAGTAATAGCAATTGGCAAACATGCACACACACACACACACACACACAAAAATTTAAAAATACGACAGAGAAAGAGGATTGCTGAACATAAAATGTGAAGTTCAGTTGCAACTGGTGACAGTAAGAAAATGGTTAAAAATAGAGGAGAAACAGATGAGTGGCCAATTAAGGACCGGTGGAAATTCTTTGATATTTTTAAGGACATTATTCATATCTCTGGATTTTGGAAGGACTGGTCAAGAGTTCTGGAAGAGGGAGGAGGACTTTTAAATGTGTTTAATAAAGAATTTCTGAGATACTGAGTTTTTGACCTGGCATCGTCCAACTCCATTTGTACAGCTGGCTTTATTTTAGTATGCACCTTTGTTGCATCCATCCACCCATTGGCTCAAGCCAAAACCCTAGCTGTCATCCTTGACACCTATTTCCCAAAACTGATTCATCTACAAGTGCTGCTACTTTTACCTCACAAATATATTTTTAAACCATCTCGTTCTGTGTTCTTAACTACTACCACCTCAGGGTATGGCTTTCTCCTCTCACACCAGAACTATTCCAATAACACCCCAACTGTTCTGCCTGGATTTTATCCTTCTCTTCTCCAACCTCTTCCCCATAGAGAAATCAAACTTAACATTTTCAAGTTACAACTCTGATCTTGTCACTCCCCTCTTAAAATCTTCCAAAGTCTTTTCATAGCACACAAATTGGAAACTCTCCTTTAAAAGAAAAAAAAAGGCCCAGAAGTCTCACATCAATCAGATACTACACATCTCTCTCAACTCATCTCTCTTTTTGCCCAGATGGGATCCACTGCAGGCAAGATGTCCTTGGCCCTAGAAGCAGAATGTGCAACATTCTCTTTGCCACTACTTCAGACTTTCATTCCTCCTCCAGCATCTTCTTAAAGGCAATTAATTTGTACTTCACACTATCCAAACTGCAGTAGGGAGAAGAAAGGGTATCTGGGAGTTCTTATTTTATTGTTACTATCTTCAGTGTGCTCCCCACTCTTTAATGTGGGTAGTAGTCTAAATCTGCTAAGGTGCTTTGGGTGCACATCAGAAGTTCCCCTGGGAGCATCAGCTGCAAATTCTGTGCTTGGGTAATGGAGTTTCCTGTCATTGCTGTGCCAACCTTATCTTGAAATTTTCAGGATCCATTTCAAACATCTCTCTCTGTGGTGTCCATCAGTCGTCCCAGGTGCTTCATTGGGCAGCTTCTTTCATGCTTGTCACTGCAGGCTATATTAATGCATTCTTTGCACCAGTAAACTCTGTTTCAAGCAAATATCAATATTGTAGGAGACTGTCCTTTGATCTGAAGCTAAAGCAGCTAGCTAATCCAAGTGCTTCACTTTCGTTGTCCAGGCAGGATTCAAACTCACTTTTACTTTTGTTTCCCAACTCCAGCTTTCCAAGTAGTCTTATACAAAACTGTTTTCCTGGAATTTAGAGAAGGGACAGTATAATGGTCCCTAAAGAAATCTATTTCAGAAGGACTTATTTCAAGTCTCGTATAGTTTCAGTGTGCCACATACTTTGACATTACTGCAAGGTGTCTCAGAATCCACTTTGTAATTTGTTATCCTTAAGTACTACTATTCCAATTGAACACTTTTAACATATACTGATGTGCATATAAGATAAATAAGATTTTATATGTGAACAACTTTAACTGTTTTTAAATTAGATTTATCAAACTGAATATTGAAAGAGCATTTCATTATAAATTCATATAAATGAGCCATATTGAAAAACTTTTAAATGCAAACCAACTGTTTAATGAATTTATGAAATGTGCTCTGTCAACATTAAGTTAAAAATTTTATACCTTAGAGTATATTAGGCATTCCTTTCAGTCTTATTTTAACTTATGCATGGTTAATATAAACCTCCATTATTCTTTCAAAGAGAGTGAGATACTGAATATGCGTTTGGGGAGTTTACTAAAAGGAACCCCCCCGATTAAAATGAATAAAATGTCATTATAAAATGTCATTATAGAACTTGCATTGTAAATTTAAAACATGCTGCTATTAATTATGTATTCTAAAATCTAGAATACATCATGCTGTGATGATTTTTTAAGAGGCTGAAAAAAATAAAACTTTAGATTTAGTATCTCAATCAGCAGAAACATCTTGTGATGTAGCTTAATGACTGGCTTTATTAACTTCTTATCCACTTTGGCCACGGTCTACTAAGAATGATCCCAACTGCTTTTCCAGGCTTTAGCGAATTGCTCCTTTTGCTTTTAATGAACACATTTTAGCTTCCCAAAATAGATCTTAATGGTTAATTTTTGAAAATTCTCAATAACTCATTATAAGTATTCCTGTTTATGAAGTAGGAAATAGTACAATATTTAATTGTAGCATAAAGAAGCAAGCTATAAGTGTGCTATTAAGTTCATTCAGTTATTAATAAACTGAGAGTACTTGTGTCAGGTCTTCTAATGTGTATTATGATATCCTTTAAATTTTCAGTTGGATATTTAAATAGAAGACATAATTGAATAAAATAATCTCATTGATGAATTATTTTGCTACATGACTAGGTACATACTCAGGGGACACACCTGTTCTTGATAGAGTATGATCCACGTATTGGCCTCTAGAATCATATGTCCCAAGTAATAGCTGAAGTAACTCAAGTTAGCATTGATTTTTTTTAGGAAAAAAGTTGTTTCATTAGCCTCTGAGGACAAAATGCATAAACTAATATCCTAAGAATGCAAAATTAGAAACCTGAATTATTTATGAAATAATGTCAGGGTTTTTCTTTCTTTTATAGTGTTGAGAATTGTTGTCTAATATGTTCAGTTATAATTAATTATCCTAGAATCCAGGGGGATTAAAAAGAGATTGCCATATTTCATGTGCCATTCTTGAGAGACATCATCTGGGGGTGGCCTCTGCCCTGAGAATATGAACCAAACTCTTCCCTGTGACCTGTAAGTCCTTGAGTGGTGAACTGATCCATCAAGCGGGCGTCTCTGCTTTCTGGTTTGTTCCAGTCCTGATGGTCTTCTCTTAATGACTTCTAACATGCTGAGCACCTTCCTGCCTTAGGACCCTAGCACAAGCTACTTAATACAGAGTCTCTTCCTGGTCTTCTTCCCATGTTCTCATTTTTCAAACTGATTTCATGTTTTGCCTTCTGAAGACCTTTCCTCTTAGCCTTTCCTGATCCATGTGAGAACTTTTCCTTGTCACTCTTGTTATTTTCCACCACAGCACATAATCCTATAATCATTTTTAAGTATTTGTGACTACAATTTTAACACCTGGAAATTGCTAAATAGACATGCAACAATTATCTGTTGAATAATAAATTTCTCTCAAAACCTGGAAAAGCCCAAAGGTTAAAAAAAAAAAAAAAGTTAGTTGAATGAATGAATGGATTTAAGACCAAAGTACTGCTTGGTATAAAATGTTGTCAATATCTGCCTCATTTTAGGAGTCATTTCAGAAATGCCTTCTTGAGAACCCACCTCTATTAAATATTTTATTTCTCCAAATAGCAGTTGCCAATTTATTGCAAGTTTCATCTTTCAGAATGTATACCACTCCCCCTATTTTTTTGGTCTCAGTATGGAAACAAAATAATGCTCTCTAGAAGTACCTTCATGTCCCAACTTTTAGTCAACTTTTGCTTTAAGTAAAATATGAGCTTAGGGGTCTCTGATTTTCTCTTTTATAAAATAATGTTTCACGATCGAACATACATGCGCCTCACCTTAATATGGGGTTTCCCATAAGCCCATCGTAAGTTGACAATATCCTAAGAAGCAGATACATTTAACACACCCAACCTACTGAATATCACAGCTTTGTGGCTATCTGGAAACTTCAGTTCACTGCTGATGCCCTGAATTATAAGATAATATGGTGCTTCACATTGCCTGCCCAGGAAAAAATAAAAAAACAAAACAAAACTGAAAGTCCAGTTTCTACTCAATTCATGTCACTTTCTCTCCATGTTAAAGTGAAAAAATTACAACTCAATTTTAAGTTGGAACCATCTACATACACAATTGAAGTGCATTGACTTTTGATAGCAAAGACTAATATTACCAATGTCTATATTGTATTTTTAAATTATTAAATAGAAATTGAAACATGTGAGTCCATTTACTGGGCTTCTAGCAATGATTTGGCTTTGAAAGTTAGCTTTGAAAAATTATTAAGATGGATTTTCCCCTCTAAATCACAGCAAAATATATTTTCTTTGATTAGCAAATAGTATAGTTGACATTGGGTTTCCCTTACATTCCAAAATAGCAATGAATGTATACAAGGATTTTATTGCCTACTTAGACATTATAAATAAATTAAGTATGGACCTATGATTTGGGGATAAATGAAATATTGTTTATAAAGTCTTAAATATATTTTGGTACTGTGGTTGAACCCAGGGCCATTTTACTCCTGAGTTACATTTTTAGCCATTTTATTTTTTTTATTTTGAAAAGTATTGCTTTATATCATTTGATATATGAAAACTAGGCATCCATGAACAAATGTAATTTAAAAAAGAAAAATAAATCACATTTTCATTTTTATTTATTTTTTAATGTTAGAGAAAAAAAGAAACTAAGGAAATACAGCTAGTGATTTCAGATTTTCCTTTAGGAAATCCTGGCATTCCAGACAAACTTTGATAGAATTCATTTGATCGAAGTCATTTCTGAATTTTCAGGAAGTTTATCTTTGATTTGAAAGGATATGTGTTGGTATTGAATAGAAAAGTTAAATTTAAGAAAATGTTAAACATCATGTCAGGGATGTGAGTTTATAGACTGTTTTTTTAGCTTTAGGGACATTTAAAAATAGCATGGCAGTGAAAAAATGATAAAATAAACTTGCAAAAATCAGCACATAAGGTCTTTTGGTTTGAGTGCCTGTGTGTAAAATTAAAGTGACATGTATCTTTCTTTTAAGTTTTGGTCTACTTATTGGAAATAACCTTTTGGCTTTTTAAGTGATTGCATGATGAATGGTCCAAGCTGACATTTATGTCAACATGACTCTTGCTGTCCTGGCCACCCTGTGTCATCTGAGTTGCTGTCAGAGGCTTGCCCTATTTATCTCTGACCTCTACATACTAAATGTGCTCTAAGTTCATTGCGGTCCAGAATATGATTTGTGCAAGTCAGTTGTGAGATGGTACCTGCTCAGTCTGAAGAGTGTAGCCTGGCAGGGAGATCAGAGGAAGCAGGAATAGATTTAGGTGCTCTTTGCGGGGGAGTCTGTTGCAAAGGAGACAACTGAATAGTCGCCATGTCCCAAGTGTGCAAAGACATCTGAAATTGAGTTCTAGAGGCATGTGTAGGAGGATGTCTCCTGGGCTCCGAAGGTCTGTTTGAAGGGTTTGGCATTGGGTTCATTATCCATTACTTATATATGCAAGAAATACAGCAAAAAAACATCCTTTCTGTTCAGAAACATTGCAGCCAATGAGAGTACTGTCATGTCCTTACAGGCTGTATTGGAATTGAACTCAGTTTACTTCTTGTCACTAGAAAGAGAATTTCATTAACAATAGTTACAGTAAAAACTTTACTGAGTGATGACAGAGAAATGTGGCATCATAATGCTTTGAATAAAGAAGGAAATGTTGAAATAAAAACTGGAATTATATACATCTCAAGGTAGAAAACTGCCAAATTCTGAAATTTCAGGGTTGTATGATTTGCATTAAATGGCATAGTTAGTCTTTTCTACAAAACAGCCAATGGTTTAATTTAAATTTGTATCACTCCCCTTATATGGAAGGGGCAGACTGCATTTTGAACAGCAAATATTTTTAAAACATCTTAGAAAATGGTAAATTATAATCTTCTTGAATTTATTCATTTACTACATGTTAGAGAAAAGCAAGAGGCTATGTCAGTTGAAATGCTCGTAACTGATGTGAAAAAAGGAAAATACTCTCATTAATAAAATAAAGGGAGGAGAATGGGAAGATGATGGTCAAAGGGTATAATAATATGTCAGAACAGATGAACAAGTTCTGGAAATCTGTTTTATATTATGGAGATGACAGTTAATAATAATATTTTGTATACTTGAAAATTACTAGGAGAATGTATCTCATATGTTCTGGTCACAAAAATGATAAGTACTAATTAGCTTGATTTAATCATTACACAATTTGTACTTATCAAAACATCACTTTGTATACTATGTATATACATATCACCTTGTATACTATATATGTGTATATATATATGTACATATATACATGTATGTATAATTATTAATTATACCTTAATAAATCTGGGGAAAAGTAAAATAAAGGGACTTTAAAATCATTCAGCTATACAGTGTTGGTGCACAGTGGTTTATCTTGTGCTATTAAATAGTTTACAAATATGAAGATTATGTTATATATGATATTTAAGAATGATTTCAAATGATGGGTGTAAATGCAGTACACAATGGGCATATTTCTTTTGTGGACTGAGATATGCCTTGTGCAGGAAAACTCAGGATCAAAAATTTTGAGGCAAGATAAATTAAATCAGAATAAACTCATTCATTGAGAGTTGAGAGGAAGAGGCATTCAAAATAAGGACTTAATGTGATAATTTCAAGGTAGAATTTTTGGTGTTTCTAAATTTTTCTTGAAATAGTCAAATGGCTATATAATCATGTCTTGATCCCGTTAATGTGAGAGATGTCTTCCTGCTAAGGCTTTTATTGTTTTAAAAGGATGATTTGTTAAAAAAAACAACTTTAATGAAGATTATACTCTTAATTTTTGGTTGGCTCTTATGTTGCAATATCAGTTTAGATATGTTTTCTTTAAATGTCCATGTACACTAATTAGAAAGAAAACAATTTACAGGGAGCTATATCAAATACAGCCCTGCAAATGGTATGAGCTTTTTCCAAAGATCCATATTGTCCTTGGACTTGGCTGTTGTATTATTCTTTAAATGGAATTGATTGTGTGGTTGTAATGAAAGTAACAGATTGATTTCTATCCAGTGTTACAAAGAGTAAATAGAAAAATGTTCCTGCCTTGACCTGCATTCATAACCAATGGGAATTGCTGGCTTTAGACTCGATTCTTAATAAGAGATAAGATGCAAATGTAATAAAACTGGCTTCAAAGTTTAGGGGTCTTTTCCATGTTCATCAGAGATGTTTCTTGTTGCATTTAGATGTGTTGTATTGATTAGCTCACAATCACCTAGGAAATGTTACTTTCTTTAAATGCAATTCATAATTTATCATGTAATTAGCATTCATAGAATAGTGCCTTATAAACATATTAAGATTATTGGAGTGACACAATGGTATGCATTTTAATCGTCCTTAAAATTGAATTGCCTTTTTTCTTTATATAAGCCAATGAAGATGGTTTAACTTTGGACTTACCAAGACTATTTGTAGCTAACAAATATTTTTGTATGCGGTATAAATTTTTACATTGCAAAACATTCAGAAAGATATAATATTAATAAATTTATTAGCATACTACAGTAACATTTTTTCTAAAGGACTATATCTGTTGAATTCACAATTATTATTATATTATTCACTAAGAAATGAAATGCTTGTTTCAAAATATTCCAAACCAGTAGTGAACTATTGGTCTTTTTCCTCTATCTTTTCATGGTAATTAAGAAGATAAACGTACATGAGTAGTATTATTACATTTTTTATTCTAGTAGTCAGGACTATGAATCTCATTCCCTATTTACCCTTTTATAAATAAATTCATCTATATCAGAAGGAATTTCAAATATAAAATGCAATTGTTAACTTCACTTTGCTATAAATGAAGGAATGCAAAAAAAAGAAAAGAAAAGAAAACCTAACAATTCATTTGTAAGCAACAGTTTCTTCACACATTATGTGACTTTATTTTAATTTGTTTTATGTTTTGGGTAAAACAGTGTAGTATAATGATGCCTAAATGAGACAAAACAAAATGAAACAAAATAAAAACAAAAAAACTAAAAAAAAACTAACACATTTGACTCCCGATGTTTCTCAGTTGTAGCTTCCAAGAGCTCTCTATTCTTCCCAGCCCACTTGATACCCTGCAGGTTGTGGCAGACAATTCACAGGAAAAGCTTAGACATCGAGCTTGCATGCTTCTTGACTCCATTTTAAACCTTTTGTTCACACCAGGGTGGCATTTTTTCACACCGCATGTGGCAATTTTGACTCCTATCCAACTTGTCTTATAAAATCAAAGTCTGTGATTTTTTACATTCACAGGGTTGCTTCCTGAACTGCTACTGCTATTTGAGTCGTTCCTAGTGATTGGTGCAGAAGTTTATAGCAAAATGTGTTTTAGGGAGAGTGAAGGAGGCAGCAATATGAGAAATGTTCTGGCCTGAAACACAGGAAATAAATTTTAGATAAAATAGAGGTTGACTGCTAAGATAGTATGTGAAAATAAAAATATTCTGGCCTCTGTTATTTTTGTAGTAGCATGTTGAATGTTCAGGTCAATTTAAAACAACAATATGGTGACATTGTTTTTAGGTTATAAAATATTATTTTAAAAAGAAAACTAACTTGTAATCATAGTGCTAAATCATACTCTCTGATTCATAAAGTTATTTCTCCATATTTTATAATGTTCAATGATTGCAAGTGAATTTTACTTTTAGATATCATTATCCAACATGCTTTGTTTGATCCCAAGTTCAACTATGAGTAAAATAAACCTATTATTCAAAACATTGTACTCTGAACCACAACATCGAAACAATTTCTACAACAATTTCGTCTTTAAAGTTTTTTTCTTTCCACTATGTTTAGTTAAAAATATCACTTCAGGCATTCATATTTTCCAATAATAAATTACATGGCTATTTCAAAGTAATTATATAAAGTAATAATTATGAAATAACAGCAAAAGTAGAAAATTTTACCAAGTGCAAAGGCATGCACACAGGCTTGTTTCCATAATTACTAGAAAGGACATGAAAACTGCATATAAAAAGTCTCTGCAGATAATCTGGCAATAATTAACATATATATCTGCATACATATTTATCTTTATACATTTCTTTTGAAATTATTATTTTTATTAACCAAGGCATGTAAAATGATATTTTTAAAATATTTCCCAGACATACATAATATATATGTATATATATGTATGTATTAATTCAGTGTTTTTGTAGAAAGAGCAAAGGAAAATTGTTATTTTCATCCAAAAATAGATTATAATCATATGATTGTTTTGTATTTTCTGCAGTTGTGGAATAATCATACTTTTTATTTTTAAATTACTACTTTTTGAACATAAAGAATTCAATTACAACAGAAAGAGAAATAAAAAATCAGTTAATAGAAGTCTTTAAGGCAGTAATAAGAATTTGTAAACTGTTAAATTCTAAAATGAAAGATGCTTATTATATATTTTATTAAATTTTTAGCAACAAAACCAATGTAAATAAAAGAGATTCTTTTTGTCAATGTGAGTCACATAATTTAGATATCAAAAGAGCCACATTACTGTGCTTTAAGAAAAAATATATAACAAGTACTTGTGGATTATAGTCTTTATGCTTTCTTTCAGGGAATGCTTAAATACATCCAGTGCATTTGAATTATTCATTACAATATTTGAAATATGAAATAGATCCAATAAATTGAGAAAGACCTCATTTAGAATTTAGATTTTTTTTTCTTTTTTTTACCTTTTTGGAATAACAAAGCATGACTGACAAGAACATAGGAGAGAAAGAGCATTGCGTTGCAAGTTCTGTAACAGTAGGTGCAATAGCAGACGGGGTGGCTGCATACTCTCTCTTTTACAGACAAAAAACTACTTCAACTGCAGCTCCTATAGAGTCTTAGAAAATCAAAAGCAAATGATTTCCAGGAATAGTTGAATGCAAATAGTTAATATAAATAAAAGTCTATTTAAAACAAATGCACTACAATGGCTTTTATAGTCTGGGATATTTTTATGCTGCACAGATATTTATCAAGTATACTTTTTTCCCTCTAATTTAGCTAATTTAAAATCTGACCTCATTAAAGATAGAAAGAAAAAAAATCCTTTGTATTTAAATATAAAAATGTTACAAATATCAAATAAAATCCTTCATTAAAAGTGAAACAAACCATTGAAAGCAAGTAAAATATTCAAATAAGCACAATACCTATTTAACTGAAGTTTAATATTAAATCCTCATCTGGAAATCTAACAAACTATTTGTAATGAAGAATATGAAAGAGACCAAAATTATCTAAAGAAAATAAAATTTATGAAATAAAATTTACCTACTTTTGCAGCTCATACGTTAGTTGAAAAAAAGTATGACTTTATTTCATATGCATGCCAAGAATGTAGAAAGATGTTAACTCATCATTTATCATTATCTAGTAGAGAAAACCACAACTTTTATTGCTTTAGGTTTCTGCTTTCCTACCCTCCCCGCCTGCTCCCTGCGTTTCGTTGGACTCTCTTCTGGCCAGCATTCTTCTATCTTAGGTGGAACAAAATAAGATCGCCAAACAGACATGCAGGAAATAACCACCACCCAGCTGGAGAAATAGGTTTTTCTGCCTTTGCTCTGTCTTTGTACGTTAATAAAACCAGCTGATACATTCTGCCACAAAATTCAGCTTGCAAGTAATCCTCCGCTACTTAAGGCTGGATGAAAAGAGTGCTCATTGTGAATTATGTTTCATCTGTCACAATAACCTTCTTTATTCTGCTGTGGACCTCCCCTTTGCCTGTGGCAATTAGGGAAAAATATGTATGCCTTAAAGTATGAAATATTGGTTTCTTAAAATGAAACTCAGCAAAACAAAACCTGGTGACACCAACAATGCTTTTAAGCAATACACTGAAGATAAGCAGATGAGGCATTTTGAAGTTATTCTAATTTTATAAGGACATAGTGAAAGACATTTTAGAATTAGCAGGTGGTATAGTTGCTATCGCTTATTATTAACATCAGTTATTGATAACAGTGAATTCTAATTTTATTAAGAAATGAAATCTATAAACACATTCACATATATTTCACATTGTATATATTTCTAATTAAATCATGCCATAAGATATATATTACAAGTAAATGATATTTATTTAGCATACCAAATCAGTGATTTTATGTGCCTTTCATAAACCACAATGCATTTAAGTGCTTTTAAGTATATTTCAATGTTTCAGAATAATAATTTTCACAAACTTTTAAAGGGGGGCAAAATAAAAGAAAAAATATTGCCTTTAAAGAGAGCTTATCAAACAATTTTGTTTAGTTTAAAATCAATGTGATTATTTGATTTACTTACTCTTACAAATCACTGAAATTACCTCGAGGCAGTTCAAGTTCACCTTTCTGGAATTAAGCCTGTTAAGTGATAGTCATTACCGCACCAACTCCTTAGGAGGACACCTCAACTTTTTGGCTTCGTAGGGTACAGTAAAAGTTACATCACTTGTAGTCAGAAACGAGTTAAACTCAAAGACCTTCAAACACTACAAAAGAAAACAAACAATTGACAGAAAAGAAAATGCTCTAACGCCAAGAGAAAGTCTGCTGAGGAAGTCACTGAAACAGTCATTGTAACAGTGGGATAAAGGCATATAAATGATTTAAGCTAACACGAAATTCATAAAGTCTGAAGAAAAAAATCTTGAGACTGAAAGGAAAACCTCTTGGCCCACTGCACAGGTTGGGCACAAAAGTGCTTGCTAAGCTATCTATTTCACACATGCAACGACAGAAGGTTCGATATTCATTCGATCGATGAGTGAAAAGGCACAATGGCAAAATCAGACAGACTTCTTTTCAAATACAGATCTCCAATGTCCCCCTACAGTCTGCAGATGCACGGCTGGTGGTGTGGCTCAGACGGAGCAAGGGTTACATCAAGGCTGTTCTCTGGACCATGCAAACAGTCTAGACCAATGACCTGCAGCATCATGCCCTTTGAAGAAGAGGCAAGTTCGGTCATGATGAAGAAAAATCAAGGCGTACCCCTTTTAACAATAGGGAGCAGCTCGAGGCTGCAAAGAGGTAAGCAGGGTAAGAAGAAAACGGCATCTGCTTCCATGGTTACAGGCCAACTATGAGAACCTTGCTTTTCAAGGGAGTCTGTTCTCAGGCTCCCTCACGGGGTATGTCATGCATTATAAGCAAAGGCAGGTTGAGCTGAAATCCGCATAGTTATTTCAGAGTAAAATGATACGGAGCACATGGCTGGCAGAAAAAAAAGGTCACATGACTGTTAAGAACCAGACTTGGGCTATTTCAGAATAGAATTTTTTTCCTTATACAAGTTTAGATAAAGAGTAAATTTGTACAAAACAAAACAGCGATGACAAACATGGTTTTTATTTCTCAGGCTTTTATGTGAGCAGAGGTCAAGGGTCAAGACACCCCCCTCCCAATGGCAAGACCATACAGCCTATTGTTAATATAGCTTTATTACAGATAGCATTTAAAAATACTTCCATTTTTGCCGGAATGTAATACAGATATATGTTCTTGTGAATTTTGCTGACCTGATTCTCTTTGGTGTCCTGCCCAAGATGTTCCTATTTTTATGTTCATTTCCATGATTAGATCTCATAGCAAGAAACTTCCTTGGTGTGGTGTTACTATTTTAAGAAAGAGTAAGGTTTCCCCTGCTTTTGAAAATATGCTTATGGGGATTCAAATCTGTAGTAAAAACCAATAGAATCTGATAATAGTTCTGTTCTTAATTCATGCCTTGGTATTTTATTCAATGCTTGATATATGTCTATAGCTTCAAATATAAAGTTTTTTCTTTTCTGTGAGACGTTTAGTTATTAAAATTGAATCTGTAATATATATACTAGTGGCTAATGGTATTTGAATAAAAAATTAAATTCAAAATGTAATAAATTCTATATTATTAAGGAAAGATCTACTACAATAACCATACACAATGCAAACATGTATAACTAACATAGATAAAACATTCTTCTGACAATGTACCACAACTCAATGTTAAAAGAGCACAGATTCAGTTATCTTTCAACTCTGTTTAATTAACTATAGATGGACCATGCAATTTATCCTTTGGGCAATTTTTGTTTTCAAGTATATTGTGAAAATTAGGGAATGAGAAAGGATAGGATGATCCAAAAGACAAGGCATTAAAAAAAACTTTCATTACATTTATTTTTCAGAAGTATTTTTAATATTGAGTACTTACAGGAAAATGACCTTTTCCTGTCTTGAGCTATTAGGTGACTGAGTAATATGTGCGTATTGTAGGTAGTTTGTAACAAAAATTCTACTCATCTAACAAGCTGGGTATTTCACCATAAATGAGTAACATATGGTCTTGTTGTATGTACATATTCATTTCAAATATGTACCTTAAAGGAAAATTTTCTTGTAGGTTTGCAAAAGCAGTTAAGTGTTTGTGATCATGATAGTGACAATTTTATGCTTTCAATCGAGAAACCAGAAAATTATTTTCTAGCACGTTCCTCCATGGTAGTGCCTTGTTTTGAGCTGGGTAAACATGGGTTCCAGGGTAAACATATACATGTTGCTTTGTTTCCTTGAGTGTGTTCAAATATATTAGTTTCTTTTCTTGCACAGTGAGAAAAACATGGGATAGGAAATGAACTACTCAAGTGTCACTATTTTAGTATAATAATAGTTTTTATGTTAGCTTAATCCATGAACATACTACCTTAAAGCAGTTATATTCTAGAATCCTTAAATAATTTACATAATTCTAACATAATTCAACATCAGAGTTGCTGTGATATAACAACTTGTCATACTTTCTGCCAAAGGTCAAGTGCCAGATATTTCTTCAGTGGAAAATCTTACCTGTCAATTCTCCAAAAGAAAACAAAACAAAAACAAAGTACACTAAGATCTGTACATTTTATAGATAATTTGCGAGTTGGAGATCAAAGGAAAATGAAGCTATGCCATAAAAATCTGCTGCAAGATAGACAGTGGGTTGTTTTTCTTTCCTTCCAGTTAACATTTAGCCTGGTCTTGCTTCTTTGTTTTCCAAAAACATATTTGGTTTCATGAATATTTATATGTGAACATAAATTACACTAACTTGCAAATGTGGACATACATAACTACATAACACATGGAAACATAGAGTCAGATTGATTGTTAATAGGATGCTATTACTTTAACATGGTCATATGCAGATATGAACATTTAATATTGAATATCTAGGGGAAATGGCAGATTTTTCCTCAAAAAGATTCTTTATATCTGAATTATTGAATGGCTGAGTAATATCTACAAATTGCATGAAATTTGAAACAAAAATTCCATTCATATAACAAGTTGTACTATATTTAAATATTACTTTGAATTAAATTTCAGAGTAATTATAGTGTTTTGCCCCGCCCCCTGAAAAATGTAACTAAACTTGGCATTGCCTGAAGAGTATTTATCCTTATTAGTATAACAAAGAGCCTGAAAATTTCCAATGCCTTAGTGTTGGGATAGTGCTTTGAATATAGTATGTGCTCAGTAAATATCTCCCTAATAAGTTATTAAATGTGTTACACCAATTATCTAATTGCATGAAAGTCAGGGCAGGCTCTCCTCTATTTACTTGTATATGATTTTAAACTTTTTCCTTATGGCCTTTCTAAACAGAGAGTACTTTTATGAGTAATCTGTGATTACTAAAAGCCTACAATGTGTCCTAAACAGGGTCGTGGTAAGCATTATTCTAGAATGTATTTTATGTGTTCTTGGAAAAAATTCCAAGAGTCAAATAAATTTGTGAGAGATGCTGCATTACAAGGAGCTTTCCTACATTACAATAGTTTTCTCATGTACAACGGTTTTCAGGACATTCCAAAGACCAATGTGTATAGACTGTTCCTAATAAGATCAAATAGTTGTCACCATTTCACAAAAACGTATAACCAACTTTTTCATAAATTATTTATTAACAATATGATCTGATTTCTTAATAAGCTGAAGCTGGCTTAAACTAGATTGAACAAACAGATTTTAACTATGTTTTCCTAAACTCCACTTTCAATGACATCATTTTCTGATCTTGATATTAGGTATAGCAGGAATATCTGCACCATAGAACTAGCAAATAGTACAAATTAGGGAAATCCGGGTTTTTTCTTTTCTTTTTCTCTATTTTTGTTTTGATTGGTTGTTGTTGAAAATTTACAAGCACACCATTACCTAATTTCCTCTCTTGAATGCCTCTTTTAGGTAAGTTATGACCACTAAGAGATCTATAAGTTTAGAGATTTTCCATTCATCAAACTGAGATTGGGATGTAGCTCAGTGGTACAGCAGTTGTCTAGTCTATGTGAGGCCCTGGGTTCTATCCACAGCACTACAAGAAAAGCAGCTATTTTTAAAATGACTATTTCATCAACAATTTAAATAGTTTATCTAATCTCTCCAAATTACCTGGATAAATGTTTTCCCTCCATACTTCTTGAATCAAAACACTTATGTAGCCTGATATACAACTGTCTAATCACACCTAAGTGAGTCCTGACATCAGGATTCTGGAAATTGCCAGATATGCCTTGAATGTATCTCAACTCAGCTTTACTTCATCACCTCTGTGTTTTATAAGGCTGATACAAAGAATATAAGCAGTGTAGACTTTCATACTGCATGTATGCCATTTAATTTTAGGCATTTTATCAGAAGTATTAACTTGCTTGACATCTGGGATGAGATTGTTAGGAGGAAAACAAAAATGGAATATGTAAGAATAGAGAAACTGAAATACACATTTTTTGACAGATAAGCCACTTAATTCCAACCGATCTTTACCTACTAAATTACTACAGATAGGTTACAGGTAAAACCTCTAAATACAAGTATGTATATATATTTGGCAAAATGTAAATAGCTTAGAATTGTGTGTGAATTCCTTTGGGGTCTTATGACTTGAAAGAATAAGTTCTATGGTGACATGTTTTAGAGAAATTCTGGGATCTACTTTGTGACAATGCCTGGGAGATTTTTATTATGGTTTTAGTTTACCTTCCCAAGCACATGCACTTGCAAACACTATGTACTTCCATTTATATGGCCCACAGATTAGTTAATTAACCCAAGTATGTTTTTGGCCAAATATTTTGTTATTCGTTGGAACTTGAAACTTGACTAATAGATAATCTTTGTCTTCGTGGACCGTGCAGTCAAATGTGAGAAGAAAGCACCTTGAATGTTTTGCTATGAGAGAAAATCATCTGAATATAACTCTTTTTACTTTAATTCAAATGTACATTATGAATTCCCAGAGCTCTCTCAAATTTAATCCCATAATCTCATATAGTTTCTGGATTCAATTCTTATCACATCATAGGTGTTTCCCCATCACAGAGGGCTTCATGGTCACAAATACAATTATGAACATGACAGCCAGGATGCCAAGGATACCATTCTTAACAATCTTAAATAAAGAGTAATTAAGATGAATTTCAGAATTTATACATTGTGTTTTTAAGCACCAGAAGTATTTCACATAAAGTTTAGGTTCTCAGAGGATATTGTACAATTATCTTAAGATAAATGCAATCAGTTCTAAACACAATGGAAATTCCCACAGGCATTCAGCTTAGATGACATTGTGTATCGATGTGCATGTATGAAATACGTTTGAATACTCATTGCATCAAATGTTTCTGTAGTTGAAAAAGTCATTTGAACATGCTAATATTATATTTTTGAAAACTCTAAAGTCAACATAAGCTTGTAAAAGGCTTTATATTACTTCAACAACTTTGGAAATACATATACAATTTTAGCACTGGGAAACTCTCTTCACTCTGCCATGAAAAGTGGAACTTTTCCTTCATTCAAACAGTACTCCCCAAATTTGAAAATACATTAGTGCATAATATCTACACATGTCAGGTTTTCAAAGATTTATTTGATGCAATGCATTTAAAGAAAATACTTTTGATATTTGATAGAAATTTAAATTTATAAGCACTATTATCTTTCAATTTTAAATAGAAAAATACTCTTTTAGACTTTTTTTAAAAAAACCATCTTTCCTTTTGATAATTCAAAACAGATTTTTTAGAAAATTTAACTTATTTTCCAGAACTAGCTCAGTTAATATTCCTAATTTATATGTCACTTTCCCAATTTACTGAGGTGAAATAATAATGGTAAGTAGATAGAAATGGGAATAAATTTAAATATATGCACAAATCCTCAACTAGAAACCTTTGGTAATTGAGTGAAACTTAGGTTTGAACTTTCAACCACTTTTTAAAAAAATCTTTTTATGAACATTAAAAAGTGAAAAATAAAAACATGGTCTCCCTTCTGAAAGGAGAAATGACCTTCCCACTCCTGCTTATTTTTTTAAATTTGAAAGACAAAGAATGCATATGATCATAAGCCATCTTTAGGCTCCATACTGCTCTGACTTCCAAACATTTTTATTACTAACATAAGATCACCCAAAGCAATTTCCCTTGATTAGCATGTCACATCCTTCCTATTTTTATTGAGCCTCAAATCCATTCTTCGTAGCTATTGTGTGTCTGTGTGTGTATGCAGACCCCCCAATGTTAACATGTGTTAAAATAAGCATCTCTCAATACTTCATTTTTACAGATGGATGCCAACTATTATGCTTGCTATATTACTTTGTGTTCCCTTTTGTATTCTTATTTCTCATAGAAATGATTGAATACACTATCTTCAGCTCCTACCAGACTGTTCCATTTTGCTTTAATTAAAAAGAAGCTTATTCCTTTATATATATTTTTTTCTTCAAAGGTCATATTCATGGACCTAAACTATTTTCTTTTCTAATTCATATTTATTATCATACATTTTATATAAATCATGTCATGTGATAGTTATTGAGTATTGTTTATATTATTTGTGTCATAATAAGTTATATTTATAGAATATAAGAATGTTATTTATAATAATACTCAGTTTTATTTTAAAAGGTAACATTTCTATATGATGGCTGTTCTGCTATGAATACATCTGTATATGTGGTGGGGCTGTGATATATATATATATATATATTATATTTGAAAGCAGTCAATTTTTATCCAGTTTTATGTCGGCTAAGCAGTTAACTTTAATATTCCTTCAAATTGGAGGCACCTATTGTTAATATTAAAATTCTGATTCATGTCTGGTGTGGAGACAGATTAAGTATGTCTATCAAGACTAAAAAGGAGACAGTGCTGCTAAACTGTGGCTCAACGTTAGAATGTCAAGGAGTTGTAGGATCTTAGTTCAAGTTTTTTTTTTAATTTTAAAATTTTATTTGTTCTTATTAGTTGTACATGACAGTAGAATGCATTTATTCATTTTAATAGATCATACATAAATAGAGTGTAATCTCTCATTTTTCTGATTATATATATTGCGGGATCACATCGGTCATGCAGTCATACATGTACACGAGGTAATAATGTCTGTTCACTCTATTATCATTGGTTCAAGTTTTGACGTTGCCCCTAACCTAGAGACTTAAGCTTTCAGATCCTAGTCCTTATCTGTAAGTGAGTGGAATCCTGTTTCTTCTGTTCACTCATAGAATTAATGTAATTAGGTCTATGTATTGCAACAAAAGAATGTAAGAGGTAATTCAGCCATATACTTCCTCTCATCTCTTGAATTGCATATTTCATACTAATAATCCAATTTTTATTGGAGTATGCCCATTTGACTTAAACTGATGGACTTGGTTTTAAGGTTGTGTTTCAATAGTTCTTTATCATCTTATATTCTCTTTTTGTCCATTCATTCATTTATTCACTCCCCCGACATGTAGTCTGTAGCTAAAGTGGACATGCATTGTGCCAGGTGCAGCTGACACAACTGACTTCTTCCATTTACTTCTATTTTCTCCATTCTCTCAAATAATTTCCTGTATCAATTTTGTGCAAATTCCATATCTTTTTCTTCTCCCTCAATAGAGTGTTAGAAACACAAATCTGAAGGTTACATTTGTTGTCTTTGAATCAATTGCATTTAATTCCACAAATACTGATTCTCCACTATGAGTCTCTGCAAATGAAATACAAAATTGAAGAAGATACAGAAAGAACTTTTCTTTTTTCTTTTTTCTCAAATAATTAATATTTATTTGGGTGAATGGTATATACAACATTCCCTCAACTAGTTTTAATACCAAACAAGATATGAGTCTTTCATAAGAAAGACTTTAAATGAAGAAATCACAACTGACTCCAGGTTTGCAGGAAACTTTTTAAAAGATGACTAAATTGTGACAGAAGCAAATGTGAGGAACAAGAGGGCAGTTAGATATTGCAGCAGGAACAAATTATGCCTTCCAGTCTCCTTGCTTTGTTCCTGTTCAGTGACTTGGGCAAATGGTCTGGTGTGGGCAAAAGGTCTTAAAACTGCCAACTATACTTCATGTGGAATCAGTAAGAAATCCTTGAAAGTTACCACTACTCTTGGCCTTCCTACCATGCATGCAAAGACTATCTTTAATTTAATTCTGTGGGATTTAAGTATAAATTTATTGTCCTGGGGGGTTCTGAGTTCATATAGAGCAGATTGGTGAGCTCCAGGTAAGCTTTCCCCAATTTTCAAGGAGGCAGTATATCAGGACGGACACAATGTAACAGACTGTGTGGGGACAATGGCTGCTAGTCTGGTTCACTAACTTGCTAGCCTTTTCATCTTAGCAAAGGTATTACCCTCTGTGCATCTTCTGTTCTTTCTTTTAATGATGGGAATAATAAGCCCTGCTTGTTTTCAAAGGTTATGTGAGAGATAAATATGGTAAATAAATTTGGAAATGTAAACTTTGGGAGTGCCAAGTTTTGTACAGGTGTAAGGGTTTCTCCTTGAATTCTACAATACACCTCCCTAATGAAAAATTGGAGTGGAAACTAGAAGGGGTGATCTTTCTGCTTCTTTTCCTTCTCTTTTCAATGAAATGTCATTTTTGTTTATTCTGTCACTCCAGAACTCAGTGTGTGGTTTTTGAGAACACATCTTAACAATTTAATTTGTTTTAATAGTCTTTTTTGGTAAAACCCTTAAATCACCTGCGAAACTGCTGCATTTTTTTTATCCTGCAATGAATTTTTTTTTTCATGTCTGACCGACTACACTATTTATATTGTCATTCTGACCTTAGCTTAAATATCACCTCTTGAGCTATCTGCCACCCACAGGCCCCTGCTGCCCGCACCATGGGATCACTCCCCATCCTCCTTTACTTGCTTTATGGCACTTTTCATTGCCCAGAATTGCCTTCTTTGCTTATTTGCTTGTATGTTGTATGTCTCTTTAGTCAATAGGATTTTATTACTTCATTATGTGACAAAAACTGTTATAGGAACTGGGATATAGCTGTGAAGCACTAGGTATATCCTTAAGGAGACAGACACTAATAAATATTGATAATAATAACTCTGTATAAATGTCAGGAGGTAAAAGGTGCTATAAAGAAACATAAAGGAAACTGAAGGATTGAAGAGTGAAGGTCATTGCATCATTTTATGTCTGATGTTAAGGACAGGAATCTCTGATTAGGT
>JAJEJO010000164.1:700583-741738 GCA_020662805.1 Glaucomys volans
GAGGTCAAAATGGAGACTCTCCGCCTGGGAATCTGGAGAATGGCGCCCAGGCATATTAAACTTTAAAGCAGTTTAAATATGTATGATTATTTTGAAAAATACGAAGATTTTGCAAAAAATAGTGCTGACTGCACAGATATACCTATAAAATAATTATATTACTAGATACTTTTGTAATCAATCATACAGTCATTGAATGTTAGTTAGGAGGTATAAAGAAAATTGGAAAATAGTTTTTATGAATGCTTACATAATGACTTGCTTCTTTAGTTTCCTGAGGACTGATTTCTTTAAAAAGGTTCACATGCTACAGAAATCGGTAGTGTTTGGGTTATTATTACTGTTTGGTTTGTATTATGGGTATGTTGTTTTGGTTTTCTGGTTTCTTTTTTGTTTGGGAGAGTGATGAATACTTTCAAATACCACTTGATATTTTAAAATATACATCTTTGTAACAAAAATAAATTATTAAGTCAGATGGAGGAAAATTAATACAGATGAAGCATTCCAGTTTCTATTTTATGACTGGCAATTAAATTTATATACTTTAGAAATTTTGGCATATTCACCTATCTGGTGCATAAACAAACTATGTAATTTCAACATATATCTCATTTTATACATAAAATTAGAATAGAGCCATAGAAAATACACTTAAAATCATTAAAAGTATTAGTAATGTTCTCCACTATAAAATGGCTTCATGCATATTTATGTTTTAGTAAAATTTCTCATTAATGATAAATGAATCTGTATATTCTGTATATTTGGGGTCAAATGTGAAATAATCTAATGCCAAAATTAGGGTTGGTCTCAGGTAAATTACATATACTCAACTAATATTAATGCTGAGGTAATTTTGGATTTTAGATTTGAAATCTGTGCTGGGAAAGTGAGCTTGACACATGCCAAACAATATGTGTGTCAATATTTAATGTATATCCATTTATCCATCTTTTGTGGAATGATCTTGAAATTAAATTACTGTCTCTAGAAAATTAATGTCTTAATGTCCAGATATAATTAATGTCTGACACAAAAATTGTAAGTTGAGACCTCTGCCATTGGCTTGGTGCTGAAGCACCTACTAGAAGATGTCCCCAAGAGCTGTTTGGCCATTTGTCCTGGGGCATACATGACTCAGCTGAAGTCTAGAAGCTCCTGGACTGTGCAAGCTGACATTGTGGTTTTCTTTCTTATAGTATAAATGACCAATGTTTAACCTCTAAGTCTGACCCTGGTCACCTGTACAATTCCAGGGAAAAATGTGGGGCCATTGGTGGGGGAGGTAAATGCAGAGAGAAGGATATAAACTAGTGGCACAAGATAGCGTTTCCCCTCCATGGCAAGCACTTGAAGCAATCCCAGCTGGAAAAAAAAATTAGCTGTGGGCTCGCCTCTTGTGCTTCAGTAAACCTAGCTTAAATATAAATATTCTCAAGGTATGTGGCATCCAAGTGCAAATCAGCTGCATAATTCTGAATGACCAAAGAAATGAAATTCAAAAGAAACATAAATATTCCTATCATTGCTAAATTAGTCAAGAATCTAAGTTGGACTTCAAGTTGCACCTTTCCAAGTATAAACTGACTAATCTTACTGGGTTTTGGTAGGTGTGGGTTGCTGTAGAACTCAGCTCACTCCCCAGCAAGATGCAGCTCCACTCTGCTAGGAAAGAGTGTCGAGTAGTGTTATATCAATCAGTGTGGTGCAGGGACCAGGCCCTTCTGTGAGCTGCCTGATGCCAAGCAGGAACATAAGTACAAAAATTTAGAGCAAACGTTTAGAAAATTGTATCAATATCTGACTCAGTTACTTTGTGTCTGTTGACTCAAGTAATATGGGTGATTTGATGTTTTTTAAATTTACATTTTCTAGTTTTTTACTATAAATTCAAAAGTGTTAGTTCATGATAATTTAGAGAAAAACAAAAAACCCAATACTTTGGCTTTTGCCACAGTTGGTTTGAGAAGCACTGGTCTAGCACTTTTGAAGTTTTTAACATAGGTCATTGTACATCAACTCTGATCAATATTAAAATGTATTTCTAATACCTCGGAATATTAAAACAATGAAATTGCATAATTACATACCCAAAGGAACTTATATTTTGATTATAAGTTTCTTCCTCTTCCTTTCCTTAAGATAATTGTTAAATATTTTTGTGAAAACATTCTGTATGCAAAAAGTAGTATTCTATAAATAGAATGTCAGTAGAACTTCATTTATATGTGCTAAATCCTATCATAATTTTATTATAATCTAATTCTATTTGGTGTTATTGCATAACTTCTATAGGGTATTTGCATATGGTGTTCTAAAGTATTTATTAGGAAAAAACTTAAAATATGAATTTATCAACCTGAGATGTGATTTTTTTCATGAAAATTTTGAACATCTGCATTTAGAAATTTTAAATGAATGATCTTTTATAGAGAAAGAAAATAAAGATCTCCTTAAAACGTGAAGTAAGGAAATTATTCAGCTTTTTGCTAGCAAAGTATCTTATTTTAATGAACACCTGTCTATTTCCAAACTTGCCAGTAAAAATTATTCATAAAATCTGATTCTTACAGCTTCAAGTAAGAGATAGGCAAACAAGACTGCTTTTAATCTTTAAAACCATGCAGAACAAAATTTAAACATAGATGTCAATAGAGAAAACTGTTCTCTAATTTGTCACTAAGTCATTGCTCCCTGTATTAAAACCAGCAGTTCTTGAAACCCTCCTCCTCAGAGTCATTGTTTGAGATGCTAGCCCTTGCTTTGTATTATTAAATTGCCGTTACTGCCATCTAGTGGCAAGAAATAATCCATGTCACTATGTGAGGGACTGTTGTCTAAGGTCCTAAAGTTCTGAGTAAAGGGAGAGCCACAGTTTGTGCCTATCTGTGCCACAGGGAGTAAAATACACTGTCTCATAGAGATGGAATCATAATAGACGTCTGTTTACTGCATGAGTTAAAGGGATAGGTGGGAGACAACCTGGAGGGATTCCAGCATCTATGATGCATTTCAAAAAAACTAAAATTACAAGTAAGATATTATCTCACAGAACAGAGTGAGATTACTTGAACCACAGCACTCTTATTACTTGTACAATTATTTTCTCTTTAACTATCTGAATGTAGGTTGTTTTGCATATGCTTATTAAACCTCAAAATTTTAAATGGATGAATTTTCCTCAAAAGTTAAAGTACACACAAAACACTGTAACATGGAATTTTGTTAAAAATGCAGGTTCAGATTCAGTATGCCTGGAATAGGGCCTGGGATTCTGTGTGTTTAAGAGCTCTTAGGTGATGCTATGATGCTAGTTATGATCAGGCCATACCTTGAGTAACTATAGCCCTTTAATATGTTGTTGAAAGAAAGGCATCCAGATGTGAAGCAAATGCCCATAGAGCACACTTCAGTGTAGATTATCTCATTAAAATGTAATGAGTAGCTCATTCAATGACTTTTAGAGTAAAATTGACTCAATTAATTTATCTTTTGCTTACTATGTGAGTAACTTTGGGCAGGACATTAAACAGCTCAGTGCTTCAATTGCATCACTGTAAAGAAAGTAGCAGTCATAGCAACTTTTGTGGTACTCATGAGGAGGAGTATTTGAACTTAATATCTCAGGATGATCCTTATGAAATTGCTCTCTTTAGATTAAAAACAAGCATCCACAATTTTAAAAAGTTAAAAATGAGTGTGTAGGAGCTGGAGTTGTGGCTCAGTGGTAGAGGGCTTGCTTGGCTTGTATGAGGCCCTGGTTTCGATCCTCAGCATTGCATATAAATAAATAAATCAATTAAAAGAGCCATTGACAACTAAAAATATTTTTTGAAAAAATGAGTGTGTAAATTATTGAGTAGAACATGTAGCACATAGAATTCAACAAATGCTAGCACCACCACCAAGTGTCACAGAGTAAATTTCAGGGCACAAATGAACATACACTCTAGAAAGTTGCCTTCAATGAAGAGAAAATTTTGACATTTCCATAAGAGCAATATGATATATGAATCCATGAAAGGTGTTACCTTGAGGTTTCAATGAAGGATAAAATAAATAAGAAGTCTGTGAATTATTCTGTAATAAAATTCAGTAGAGTGTGGGAAACAGAAAGAATGATATTAAAGAAATGTGGGGGTTATTTACTTTTGCCTTTTTGTATTACCTGGAACCAGGCCTGGAATGGAAGGGAAATATACCATATTCAGCATCTAATTCACATCATGAAGCAGCACAAGTAAACTATGAGAACATAAAAGGGCAAGGATTCCAGATAAATTTAATAATGTTTTAAGCCTGTTGTGGAGAAAATAGACCATGAAAATATCCATTGATTTCTAAATTATTAGAGCAAATCATATTTTATATATTTGAATTCTGTCCTGTCATTCTTCTCCTGTAAATATTTTTACATGATTTATGATCTATGTTACATTCCTTAGTGACATGCTGAATCATAAAAATGTGTGAAATATTATTCATATTCACAAAGTTTTGCTTCAAAATAGAAAAGTTTTGAGAGCTATGGTTGGATGAAAGAGCTTCCACTTAGAAGCTGCTTTTGGGAGAAATTAGTCACTTGGCTTCTGTTAGTTAATGGTTCCTAATTCTGATCCTCAGAATCTAAGCTTTGCCTGAATTGCAGTAATTTTTTATCTTTATTGTTTGTGAACTGCAGAGAACCATGCAACCTATTAAGGTTAACATCAGTGTTAACTTTTGTTAACTTTCTGATTTTGATAATTGTGTTGTGGTTACTTTTCCTTGTATTGTGGTTAGAATTTTCTTGTTTGTTAAAACATGTACTAAAGTATTAGAGAGTGATAGGTCATCTTTCTCAAATTGTTCATTAAACAATTTTGTTCTTGTAAAAAATCATTTAAAATTTTGCATTACACGTTAGAATTAGAATTGCTGTTATTAGCTGAAATTGATGCTAGTGGCTATTTATGCATACTGTCAATTCAGATATACCATATTTGATTCTTTTTCTGAAAATTGCTCTTTTCTCTAAAATTTGAAATCTTTTCCAACTTTCAATGTCTATGAAAGATTAGTTTTAAATGTGTTTTATAATGAAAGTAATTTTTACAACCATGTAGTTCAAATGCTACCTAAGCTTCTAAATTGCAAGCATGGTGGAGGGAAGGTTGACTATATGGCAGTGCAATCCATTTAGTGTGAGCAGCATAAAACAGTTAAGGAATGAAGTTTTTAAACTTTATTTATTAGATGATGGAATTCAATCTGTATTATTAAAGGGGTCAAGGAAGGAATTACTGAATCCTGTTTCTAAAAGATGCAATTTCAATATCCTGTTACAGCAGCAAAAGGTTAGAATTCGAGGTATCTATGCAAAAATAATTTAAAATAGGATACTTGTATACCTGTGCTTGCAGCGGCATTATTCATGATGGCTGAAATGTGGAAGCAACCCAAATGTTCTTTGGGAAAAATAGTGATATGTTCATAACACTGGGGTATTCTTTAACCTTAAGGAAGGAATGGCATTCTAATACATGCTACAGCAAGGATGATCATTGAGGACATGATGCCAAGTAAAATTTGCCCAAAACAGAGGGACAGATACTTTAGGATTCCAATTATATGAGGATCTGAGAATAGCTAAAAATGAGAAATGTTATGTTTTGTATGTGTTTGTATCACAATAAAAAACAATTTATAAAAAAGGCTAACAAGCTAGGCACAGTGGCCTATGCCTATAATTCCAGTGATTCAAGAGGCTGAGACAGGAGAATGGCATGTTCAAAGCCAGCCTCAGCAACTTAATGAGACCCTGTCTCAAAAAAAAAAAAAAAAAAGAGAGAGAGAAAGAAAGAAAGATAGAAGAGGAGCTGGAGGTGTGGTTCAGTGGTTAAGCACCTCTGGATTCAATCTCTGATACCAAAAAAAAAAAAAAAAAAAAAGTTGACAACATCCTGGGTGTCATGCAATATACAAGTAGTTCTTAGTAACCATATAATTAATTACACAAAATAGTGTACTCTCATACTTGCATACCTAAATTTGAATGAAAATTTATGTTTGCCATATCTTAAAAACAATAATGACAGTGTTGTGGTGAAGACACTTTTAGCTCTATCTGCAAAGTTTAAGAATCCTGAACTTGAGGATAAAAGATAAGAGTTAAATATAGTCAGAAAAATAATATGAAACGTGAGGCGAAAGAGCAACTGTACTTTGTGCTTCAGGCAAAGTTAATTAGCACTCAACATCTATCTTAGTCTATTTGGGCTTCTATATAAAATGCCATAAACCAGGTAGCTTATAAACAAGAGAAATTTATTGCTTGCCTTGCTAGAAGCAGCAAAGTCCAAGATCAAGGAACTAGCAGATGCATGTCTGGTGAGGGCTAGCTTCCTGGATCATGGATGGTGTTTTCTTGCTGTGTCCTCCCTCACATGGTAGAAGGGTACAAATCTCATTCATGAGGTGCAACACTTATGTCCTAATTGCCTGCCAAAGTCTCCCAACTCCTAATACCATCACTTGGTGGGGAGAGTAGAATTTAACATATTAATTTGGAACAGGGGAACATAATCCTTAGCAATGTCTTAGTTTCCTCTTCATGACTCTGGTCATTTCGAGAAATACTGGAGAACTTAAAACATCAATCATCATCATCAGACACATATTTCTCAATAATGGGTGGTGATTATTGTTCTTTCTGGTGGAATTATTGCTTGAATTTTCAAGATGTAGAGAGAGAAATTTAACAAGAATTTCAACTAAAGGTTGCACTATAAATATATGGAATATGCAATCACAACAATGAGCTTTGGGACCCAAATACAAATGTGTTAAAATAGTTTAGACACAAGTCTAAATTCTAGATGACCGTGTCTTCACTTTCCTTTATTACTATCATGGAAATAGGATTAATAATAATATCACCAATTATTTTCTACATACATATTTTCAGTTTAACACATATTTTCATATTTGACTTTATTTCATCTTCTCATCAACCCCTCCAAAATATCAGTGACAAAATGCAATTTAAAAAATTTCTAACTAAAGCAAAGACTATTACCAGCAAAGTTACAGTGTTAAAAGTGATGCAGTGAGGATCCAACACTGGGTCTTCTAAATCTAAACCACTCTTAATGTTCTGCTGCGTATTTTGGAGTAGTTATAGACCAAGTATTGGCAACCTGTGTTTTCTTCATATTGGATTTTTAGTGTACATGCTTATTCAAGAAAAAAATGGTGGCACAGAGTGCATTAATCTACACTTAATAGTAAGATAAAAATTCTTGGATGTAAGTGTTTCAACCTATTTAATGTCATACCTCTTTAGAAGCCTCAGTTTAGACAGTTCTGAGGGGCAGTTTCTTTTAAATTTCTGTGGATTAGATAGTATGAGTCTTAGTCCCTAAATCAAAGAGTAATGAAGCTGGTAGTAAGAGGTGAATTGCAAACCTCTTACCATAACACCACAGAGAGACATAACCATGTTAACATAATTTTTGAGTGTGTGTGGTTTTGTGGATCAAACCCAGGGCCCCCATGCATGCAAGGCAAGTGCTCTACTACTGAGTGACTCCTCCAACCACACAATTTTGAATATCTCACTTAAAATTTTTTTCTGCCTAGATATTTTCCTCACATAAATTTGTTTAGGCAATGCACTCATTGCCTGCCTTCCTGTTCCAGATCATCTGAACTGTAGTATAGCCTCTTTTGTTTCTGTCCACCAGTTTTTCTTCATGAAAACCAAGACAGATTTCACCATCAATAGCTCCTTCTAAAATTATTCATGTTTGGTCAGTGCTCTGGGCTGAAACTCCACCCACAGCATGACTTCACTTTAGAAAACAAACTGGTTTGATTTTATATGGGAACATGTATAACTGGATTGCTGTGCTAACATGCTAGTAAGCAGAGGTTTAAAGAGCACATTTATTGTAGAAAAGTTTATTATATTTTGTTTTCATACTTCTTTATGGGGTTAGAAAATTTTTTTTGCATTATTGGTGCGTAGACAACATGTCATTTGTTTTGTTAATTGCTACATGCCACCTGAAAGTTTATTTTTCCTCCAAAGGAAATGGCAACTTTGTTCTTTAAAAAGACTGTAAAAACAAAATGACTTAGCTTGTTTTTAAGAGTATTCTGTTTTCTGGTTAGACCATGTAAAAAGCTTGCATGTGTACAATAAAACTTGTTTTAGTGAACAACTCAAGCAAAAACTAGTGGCCTAAGAAAGATGCAGAATTGGCTAAAAATTGAACAAATAGCATGCTTGCAATTTAGAATACATATAAAGCAGCCATTTAAATCACCAATGATCTACATGCCTGATGCCAGAATGGTATAATCAAAGATTAGATTGAAAAATAAACTTTAGGTAAGATCTTAAGAAATAAAACATGAAAGTGAAATTTAGCTTTTTAGATTACTGATACAAAATGCTGCCAGATGTTGCTAATAATGTGGTTCTGGAGACAATAAAAAAGGATTAATGAAAGTGTTGTCACTCAACAGATTTTTAAATAATGTCTTTGTTGTTCAAATAATAAACATTTATTGTGAAACATGGAGAAGGCAGATAAATAAGAAATAAATTATTCATAATCTCTCTTTTGAGTATGAACTATACACATTTTGATATAGAACATATATTTTTCTATACATGAACATATTTTTGCATGCATCAATTGGTCCATATCGTAGACATTGTTTTTTAACCAGCATTCTAACACAAATGTTGAAAATAACTTTTTATCTCTTAATAACTTTTGAGAATTGAGAGTATCATTAAGAAATAAAAATGAAAAGCAATATCTTTCTTAAAAAAGATCTTGGTTCCTTCCTGCTGATTTTTTTTTTAAATTACCTCCTTGGAAATTATGGAAATAACATTCCAAACATAATAATGTTTTCCCAGGAACTCCACACAAGTTCCTAGCATACAATCTAGGTGCCTGTGCAGATAACTTTGAGCATGACATGTGCATATAATCCTTGAGGCCTCTAGCATGTTCTAGAACAAGTATGGACAGATAAAATTGTCTGTACTGGGAAACTGAGACCAAGCTGAGGGGTAGAATGTGGAAGGGTACAGGAGTAGATCTGCTCACAGGCATGTAAACGAGGGTTTGGATATAGTGCACAATAGGGAGCATGCGTTCAGGAAAAGATATCAAAAACTGAAGCACGAATTGTCAGAGTAAGCACACATCCATAAACTGTAGTGTAACAAAAGACCCGCCTCTAAGAGACTGTGAAATGAATATGGGTAACAGTAATAAATTTTAAAAGTCCTTCACATATATTAATTTTACTTATATCTATTGAACATAGAGTAGTTTTACACACTACCCCTAACTTCAAACAGTTTATTATTCACACAGTGTAGTGAAACAGGGTTTGTCAAGTGCTATAATAAAAGGCAGTGTATAATTCATGTGATGTAAGAGTAATAAGTGCTATAGGAATTTATATTGGAAAGGTTACTTAAGACTTTCATGATATAGAACTTTTTGATGATAATAGCAGCTAATATTGACAAGCATTTTGAAGACATTATTTTTATCCTCACAACAAATTATGAGGTAAAGTTTATTATCAGGAAGATAGTGTGTATGGCGGTTACAGTCTTGGAGCCAGACTGTCTGGGTTTGAATGTCAGCAACTTATTAGTGTGACTTTTGGAAATTTATTAAATGCTCTGCTTTTCTATTTTCTCATTTATAGGAAAAAAAAATAGAGACAGTATCTATTACATAGAATTGTTGTAATGACAAATGTGTTAATTACTTTTAAAGTACTTAGAACTATCTGTACCAGTGTAATGTGTGTGTGTGTGTGTGTGTGTGTGTGTGTGTTTTGAAGAAATTAAAGCCTGGACTATTTGAGCAATATACCTAAATTATACAGTAAATGGTAGCATAAGGGGTGAAGTATATCTCTACCATTTCCTGAATATGAGTTTTTAATTAGGGCACTTTGATAGAAAGGAGTGAATCAAAGATAGTTTGCATTTTGATTATGGATGACTAGTCATTTATGAAATCGGAAGCAACTATGAAAGGGTTTTGTGTTGTTGGAGTTGCTGGAGTGGGTAAAGTTTTAATGAGAGGCTTCGAATTGGAACTGTTGATGAGGCATTCAGAATGAAAGGTGAAGCTTGTTAGAAATTCTGGCCCAGAACTCTGGAGAGAATTGGAGTTGAGATTAGGGTGACATCTCCGTGGAGTTAACAGTTGATACCAGGAGGGTAGATGAGATTGGCAAGGAGATAATATTTTGAAAAGCAAAACATGGCAAAAGAAGGCCAAGTTGAGAAGTGATTCAATCATGGGGAAGAGAAGCCACCAAAGGACTCAGAAATAGAAGTCTGGAGACAGTGACATCCTAGCACAGAAGCCCAAGAACATCGTTAAGAATTGGGTGGAAACTCTCAGCTATGTGGGAAGAGAGGAAAGACATTTTCAGTTTTGATGATAAAATTGCTCATAAGGAACAGGCCTCAGGGAACATGAAGAGTCTCAGTTTGGGGGGTCCCGTTAGGAAGAGTACTGTTTTTAGAGTACTCAAATATACTGTGGTTCCATCTGATTTTGGTCTGTCCCAGGTCTGGTTCCATCTGATTTTGGTCTGTCCCAGGTCTGTAATTGATTTCTGTAAGATCATTTCAAGTTACTTCAGAGTTATCTTGGCACTGAATGTGAGAGTCAATTTCATCACGTATTTAAGTTAGGAATATGCTGTCCTGGGGCCACTTAAATTTCCGCTCTTTCTGACTATACTCCCTTGAAAATACCTGAGACCTGGATGGAATCAAAAGAACAGAAACAGAGAGCTTTATAACAAACATGTTTACAATACTAGCCATATGTGACTATCAAATTTAAATAGACTCAAGTTAAATAAAACTTAAAATTCAGTTACTCAGTTGTACTCCCCACATTTTAAATGTTCAATAGGCCCTTGAGACTTTTGACTATCTCGCTGGGGGTAAAGAAGTGTGGAATAGTGCCATTTTCCCAGACAGTTCTATAGGACAGAGTTAATTTCACTAGCATTAATCTTAAGAATTCTATGATTTTTAAATAATGTGGAGTAAGGAAGACTAGATTTACATGTTGGGAAGTTTTCAGTCTAAATAGATAGCAATAATAAGCAATAAGCAATAACAACAGAATCTTTTCCTTCACATTCCTTTTTTAATGGTTCTACACATTTATCTTTATTTCATCCATAGAAGATAAATTATTATCTTACCCATTTTATGCATAAAATTTTATCTTTTCAAAGGCCTTTTGTTTCTGGTCATAGCCACAAGATGATCACCTACCAATAAGTTGTGCAGTCTATCAGTGTGATTTTATTTAAAGGCTAATTCAGGAGTAAATGGCCAAAGAAATATAGGAATTTTTGTCTGAGTGATTAAACTGAACAATTTCAAATTTGGATTATGTAATTAGTGTTTTTAATCTATTTGAAAATGAAAGAAAATTGTCTTACATAGATATTAACTGGAGTTTTAATAAAATATTTTTTTCTATTTGATAAATATTGATGTGCACTGAGGAGGAATAAATTCAACTTGTCAAATGACTTTTTATAAATTATTTTGATAAATACTATGAAGAGCATTTCTTTGTAACTTGTATGATGCTCATGGTTAGTATTGTCTTGAAGGCAAGCCCACCTGAAGGTAAGCAGTACTTAGTTTTTCAGATATTACAATATACCTCTCAAATATTATTGACATGTTTTTTGAAGGCTCCCATAAATTTTGATAGTTTATTTTCTTTTCAATATGAAGCCCAAACAATGTTTATATATACATTTTTAGGAATCTGAAAATTATATAGTATTAAGGCAGATTTTGCTTAGATCGTGATTTCCTTTCAAAGGAAAGAGAAGGACTTCAATGTGTTTGTATCATATAGTTGTTGGGGTTTTAATCTAAATATTCCCAAGGTTGTTCTACCAATAATTCCTTGTTATTTCCTGATTTTGTTTAATAATGACACTTAGGAATATGAGTTTTCCAGAAATTTTGACTTTCAGTCTCACATGGAAAGGCCTGGGAAATTGAGTTTTCTTTTAGAATTTACACTGACATTAAATATATAGCAAGTTCTACTTGGGGAATCAGTTTATAAGTGTAGATAAATTGTGCTCCTAGAAGTTAACAGTGATGGTGAAATGCATTTATGCATTGGTCTTTCTTTTAAATTTTGTAACATAAAATTACGAAGAATATTTTAATAAATTTTATTATGTTTTGACTAGGAAAAAATCTACTCTGAGTATTTTATGGGAAGCCAAAATAGGATAGTTAAGTGACAGTTGAATAGATTGCCTGTAATAGAGGCGAATAAGCTACAATTTTGGAGGGATTCAGCAACATCTATGGCACAAAAATAAGCTAGAGACTTGTTGAAAGTTCTTTTCTAAGAAGTTCTTCATTTGTATTTATTTCTGAGTCTGCAGTGCTAATTTGTCAGGTATTTCTCTATGGCCAGTGCTTAGAAGGATACATCAGTGTTGAAATGCAGTTCCTGAAGCCATCATGAGAAGTCGTACCATATAGGCCAGGCTGGTATCTGGAGTTAAATGAGGTTTGCATTCAGGAACCTGAGACTCAAGGTAAATTTTAGTCTTCAAGGTGGGAAATCAATTAGCTGTTTAGGTGGTTTGAAATTTTGCATTTCAAGTTGCATTTTAAAGTAAACAATTTCATTAATATTATATTATCTTGAGCTCATGGATCATTCAAACTCTGTCAGCATGTTAATGTTTTCAGTTTGCTTAGCTGTATGTTTTCTCAAAATGTGAAACAGTTATGTTACACAGTTGAGATTATTTATCTATCCTTCATCTTTCCTCAGCTATCATGATTACATGATTGATTTACCTCATCAAGACTCCTCACATGTAACATTGCCTCTGTTAGTGTTTTCTCATTCTGCCTTTAACATCAGACATTTTAGTCTTTTATTGTTTAATACTTAATCTCTGCTTTAGAATCACATTGAGTATGTTTGAAAGAATGATTGCATTTTCTAAGAAAAATTTTAAATATTTTTCTGAATGGAAAATTCCAGAAATAAATAATTTTTAAGTTTTAAATTGTGTGCCATTCTGAGTAGTGTGACAAAGTCTCCTGCTGTCTTGCTGTATCCCCTGAGGAGGAGTTATCTCTTTGTACAGTGTACCCAAGCTGCATATGCTATCCACCTGTTAGTTACTAAGTAGACATCTGTTTTTATTTATTTTTTTATTTTTGCAGACTGCATTTTGATTCATTGTACACAAATGGGGTTTAATTTTTCATTTTTATGGTTTTGCACAATATAGATTCATACCATTTGTGTAATCATACATGTACATAGGGTAATGATGTCTGTCTCATTCCACCATCCTTCATACCCCCTGCCTCCTCCTCCCTCTCTTTTCCCTCTATGTAATCTAAAGTTCCTAAACTCTTCTCTTACACCCCCATCCCTCCACCCCCATTATGTATCATCATTCACTTATCAAAGAAAACATTTGGCCTTTGGATTTTGGGGCTTGACTTATTTCACTGAGCATGATATTCTCCAATTCCATCCATTTATCTGCAAATGCCATAATATTATTATTCTTTATGGCTGAATAATATTCCATTGTGTACATATACCACAGTTTCTTTATCCATTCATCTGATGAAGGGCATTTAGGTTGGTTCCACAATCTAGCCATTGTGAATTGAGCTTCTATAAATATTGATATGGCTGTGTTACTGTAGTATGCTGATTTTAAGTTCTTTGGGTATAAACCGAGGAGTGGGATGGCTGGGTCAAATGGTGGGTCCATTCCAAGTTTTCTGAGGACTCTCCATACTGCTTTCCAAAGTGGCTGCACCAATTTGCATCTTCACCAGCAATGTACAAGTGTGCCTTTCCCCCACATCCACGCCAACATCTATTGTTACTTGTGTTCTTGATAATTAAAAAGATAGTGCACCATAATCAACTAGGGTTTATCCCAGGGATGCAAGGTTGGTTCAACATACAGAAATCAATAAACATGATTCATCATATCAATAGACTCAAAGTTAAGAACCATATAATTATTTCAATAGATGCTGAGAAAGCGTTTATTAAAACACAGCACCCCTTCATGCTCAAAACACTAAAAAAAATAGGGAAAGTAGGAACATACCTCAACATTGTAAAGGCTATCTATGCTAAGCCCAAGGCCAACATCAATCAAAACAGAGAAAAACTGAAAGCATTTCCTCTATAAACTGGAACAAGGTAGGGATGCCCTCTGGTGCAACTTCTATTCAACATTGTCCTTGAAACACTAGCCAGAGCAATTAGAGAGACCAAAGAAATTAAAGGAAAAGAACTCAAGCTATCATTATATTTAGAGGACCCAAAGACCTCCACCAGAAAACTTCTAGAACTAATAAATGAATTCTGCAAAGTAGCAGTATATAAAATCAGTATACATAAATCTAATGCATTTCTATTCATAAGTAATCCTCTGAAAGAGAAATTAGCAAAACTACTTCATTCACAATTGCCTCAAAAAAAAAAAAAGAAAAAAAGGGAATTAATCTAATAAAAGAGGTGAAAGACCTCTAAAATGAAAGTTACAGAACACTAAAGAAAGAAATTAATGAAAACCTTACAAGATGGAAAAATCTCCCATGTTCTTGGATGGGCAGAATTAATATTGTCAAAATGGCCATTCTACCAAAGGCACTATACAGATACAATGCAATTCCTATTAAAATCCCATTGACAGTAGACATCTTGATGATGAGATTAACTTTTACAGTATCAGAGTCCTTTTACTCATGTAGCTCTTATTCTATTACTCCCCAACAAAAGTAATGACACTAGCAATTTGAGCGTGTCAAATAGAAGCAGTAAGCTGATTCCTTTAAATGAAAAGTTATGTTTTCAACTTTAATATGGAAAGAAACACCATTTGCTGAGTTTGCAAAGATCTGTGGTAAGAATGAATAGGAAAACCCACAGTGTATATGGGGTTCAGCATTATCCTTGGTTTCAAACATGCCCTGGGGGCTTTGGGGATATATCCCCATTGATAAATAAGTACTATTGTAACTCATTTTCTCCTAGCCTCATATTTCTCAACTTGAAAATAGGAGATATCTATATTGACAGACTGCTAGAAGTCTCAAAAAAGATATGCTAGAAAAACTATCCCCATATGTGGTAGAGTAGAATCCTAATAAATGCCAGCTGCCTTCTCTTCTTTCTTTTTCCAAATTGTAGTTATCTTGTAGCACCATGCTGATTTTTAATGCAAATGGACAGCAAATTCTAGCTATCATCCAATTCATCCATTATCATTCAATCAGTCCTCATATAGTTCATAACAGCTTAGACTTGAGAGGGCCTTAATATAGCATTTAGTCAACACTTTCACCCAAAGACATGGAGTCTTCCATTTATGTTTCAGTATTTCCATTACTAAAAACTTTTTACTTCACAATGCAACCCAAAATAATTTTTAGAAATTGATATTGATGGCCTGAAACCAATACAGCTATATTACTTTACCTTAAATCCTGGCATGTGAAGACTTCCCCACTTCTTTTAATTGTGCTTTGTTGGGTATATTTTTCAGATCCTTCATAAAACTCCTAATTTTTATTTCATTATTTTCATTGAAATTATAAAATAAAAGAGGTATTTCCCCCTTAAAACTCTATTGCTCCTTACTTTCCTAATTCTAATAATGGCATCAACCTTCTGGTTATATAGTGAAGTTCAGTGGAATCTACCCACACCAATGCTTTTATTTACATTATAAAAGTTATTGGAAATAATTTTATATTTTATTTGAATAAGATGATCCTAAAAGAAGTTAGAAATAAAAAAAAATAAAAAAAGAAGTTAGAAATCATCCCTATTCATATTTTTACAAATTTGTGTTTTGGACAAAGGTACTAGATGGTAAGTTGAGGCACATAAAATATTTAGAATTTCATAATGCTAATGATAAACCCAGTTGCAGAAAATGAAGGATTGAATTTTTCCTCTCATATGTGGAAGCTAGAGCAAAATAAAGGAAAGAAGAAGGGGAGGACCAGGTATCATAAAGATATAGGGACTGAAGGAGATCAAAAGGGAGGGAGGAGTGAGGAGAAAGGTGAGGAAATGCAGAAAGAATTTATTTAACAAAAGCACGTTATGTGCATATATACCACAGGGAATTTCACCTTTATGTAGAAGTAGAAAGAACCAATCAAAAATAAATAAATGATCAAAAGGAAGATCAGTAGAGTAGAAAAAAAGAAATAGGGGAGGGAGGTGGGGAAGGAAATGGGGGTGGTACTGAAATCAGATTCCACACATGGATGATTTTGTCTGAGTGAATGCAACTACTATGTATAACTATAGGCTGTAATAAAAAATATGGAGGAATTTATTCAGGCATTCAGTAATTCATGAACTTAGCAGCTCCCAACTACACATGACTTGAGACTCTGTCAAAGGGCTGGGGGAGGGGAAAGTTTTTTATAGGGTAAACTCAGAAGCACAGCAAAGAAAATATTTAATTGGTTAAGTAGAACAATAGCCTTATTTGGACCATTCCAGTGGAAAGTCCCTACTTAAATGCATGACTGGTTTAAAATATGGCCATTTATACTGAGCTGGTTTTCTGTTTGCTTACATAAGAACCCTGGGTGCTGGAGCTGTCTCAGTCTAATGGTCTCCCAATTAAGTTTTTTAATATCTGCAAAAAAAGTGAGAAGATTTTACTTTTGCCCAAAATGTCTAGTGGGAAAACCAAGAAATGAAAAATAGCACTCTGTTGTGTATTGTCTAATATGGTGCTTCTCAAACTGCGTGTAGTGAGGGAAATTTTCTTTTAAAAAATTTTCAATCTGTACAGACATTTTTGAAAAAATAAAGTAAAAACTAATCACTACAAAATTTAAATTATATGACATTTGATACAAAAAACCTGCTTTTCATTATTTTATTCCACAGATTATAATGTTTATTACAATTTACAAATGTAAATAATTTCTAAAGCTTTCTATTCATTTATTTATTTATTTATTTATTTACTTACTTTTTTCCAAAAAGATAATGAGTCTGCTGGAAGGCCTTACTCTCAGGTTACACCTGGAGTAGCATTGTCTTACTGAGCTTAAATATAAAACAGCTTGATCAGGAAAAGTGTACTTGTGGATGCCAGAGATATTTGTAGTTGTGAAAGATACAACAATGAAAATAACAAACAGCATGTTCTACTTTATATTCTAGTAGAGACAGACAGACAGATATTAGCTAAGCAAAATACGCATTACATTGCATGGTTTTAAATTTCATAGACTGAAATAAAGCAGGCAAAAAATAGGAAGAGTATGTTGAGGGTTTGCAAAAAAATAAATAGATTTAAAGACATTTCTTTTGATCCTTGTTGTAACAGATCGTTTTCCATGAATAAATGTTAATCACCACTCTACTGTGATTATAGAAGGCTGACTGCTATAATCTGCTAATTTATAAATGGTAAGATTAGATTAGCTGAGGGTGAAGTAGCCTTTCACATCCAGAGTAATCTTTTTTTATACATAAATTTTAATGTTGCTAAAACATAAACATATTTTTATTTTGATGACTAATATTTGTGTAAGACATTTCACCTATGTTCATAAATGAGATTGGTTCTGAATTTTTATGATACTATTTATTGGTCATATAATCAAAATTATATTAACTTGATGAAGTGAATTGAAGAGCTTTCCCACTTTCTTTTTAATCTGTAAAACATTTTGTGGTAACAGAATTGAAGAGATGGTGAAATTTGCCTGTAAAACTTGGTGGGTTGTTGAGTGTTATCATCCAATCCATTATTTCTCTTTTTAGCCAGTATCCTATCTATATTATTATCCTATCTATTGAGGTTTCTATCTTAATGACTATTATTAATTCCAAGATTTGTCATTGCTTGTTTTTCATATCCAATTATTTTTGTTCATATCTGCCATTATATCTTTTTAAAATGGACATCACTACATACCAAGCATACTTATTTTTTGTAAGATGAATTTAAAGTAAACTATGGTTCCAATTTTGAGATTGCTGCTTGTCATTTCTCCCTATATATGAGGCATTTTATTTAGGTATTTAGGTTTAAAGACTTATTCTGAATGACAGGCCAAATTACGAGTCTCTCTATCTAACCATCTGTGAGCATTTTTGCAGTTGTCTTGCCTATTACCTCCTCCACATTTTAGTTTAGAAATGTATTATTCCTGTCACAGAGCTTCTGGGTGGGTTGGTTTAATTTCTGATTAAAAACTATCTGTATTTAAGGCCTGGTCCTTTTATAAAGCTAACTCCCCAAATAGCTTCAGCAGTGAGTATTTTGTGCTGTTGTTATTTATTTTGCTTGCTTAATCTTTCAATCAACAAGGAAGCTTTATCTGTCCCTGGTTTCAAGCAAAGAATAGAGCTGTCTCAGGTCTACCAACTCATGTGGAAACCTTTTAACTCACTCTGTTTCCACAAGGGGCTGTGAAGTCCCGAACACATTTGTTCACTTTCTATGTTAGTCAGTTTTTTATGACTGTGATGAAAATACCTGATAAGAACCACTTAGAGGAGTAAAAGTTTATTAGAGGTTCAGATTCTTAGAGGTTCAGTCCATTGTCAGGCAGCTCCATTGCTCTGGACCAGTAATGAGGCAAAACATCATGGTGGAGGAAAGCTGTCAGCTCATGTCTACCTAGAATCAGAAAAAGGAAGAGTGGAACTTGCAAAATATAATCTCCAAGGGCACACCCCATGGCCTACTTCCTCCAGTCATGCCTACCTGCCTAAAGTTACCACCCTTTAAAATTATTGATCCATTAAATGGATTAATCCATCAAATAGGTTAACACACTCATAAATCTAATCATTTCACCTCATGCTGAAATAACATGGCCTTTTCAGTGGGACACCTCATATCCAGATTGTAATTCTTTCCAAACCGTGGGCTTAAACCTTTAGCCCCAGTTACTGTTTAGCATTTCTGGTTTCATTGAGATTTCATTGTGTTTTTGACACTGGATATATCTTTTGGATTCTTTTTAGTTCCACCATTTACACTGCTATGTGTTTGTAGTAGAAGAAGATACCAAATCATGATTGTTGTGCCACCTTGGCTTGGATTCTCTTTTTTTTTCTTTTAAGTATTTTTATTAGATGTTGATGAACCTTTGCTTTTTATTTACATATTTATATGTGGTGCTGAGAATCGAACTCAATGCCTCACACATTCTAGGCAAGCACTGTACCATTGAACCACAACCCCAGCCCTTGAATTCTCCTATGCAAGAATAAAAACTATAAATATTGTCTTAAAAAGTGTTGGTTCCCTAATGTAGTCTCTTCAAATACAAAACTGAAGAGATTACAGAATGCTAATGGGAATTTTTATGGTGAGCTAGACTTTTTAACAAGGACCCCAAATCTGAGACTAATAATACAGTTGCCTATACATTTTTAGAATGTATAGGCGTTCTATACATTGGATAGATTGGACAGTAGAGAAAGTCAGTTGGCTGTTTTATCTTGAATGGGGTGGTCAGGTCCACAAGAGCTCACAGAAGCATCCAATGAGAAATGGTACCAAATCAAATTATAGCTGCATTAAGCAGTATCCACTAAGCATTATTTCTGTACCTTAAATTCCTGTTTCTCTAACCATGAGTCAGCACAGTGAGTGGGAGAAAGGAAATTATGGTATGAACTGTGAAAAAAAATTACTATGCACACCCTTTCCTGTTTCTTTACCTTTGTCAAGTCCTGTTAGAAGAGATGAAAGTGTTAATGTGGCAAGTTTAAATGCCTAACAATTTCTACCAATGGTAGGAATCTTCCCAAGATTTTTATCCATGAACAAAGCATCTGGATTCACAGTATCATGTGTGAAAGAGAGTGGTAAAAATAAAACTGATTCATTTGAGTCTTTAGTTCTTTCCTAAGTCCAGCTTCTTCAATAAAGTTGTTCATGGATTTTTCTGTTAGATCTTATTTGTACATTTTCCTCACTGTAATACTTAATAATTGAATGTTGAAAGTCTTAAAATAAATGGATACTGGTTTTGAAATATTCATGTGTGTACAGACTTTTTGATTGAAGCAAAAAATATTTAATGAAATCAAACCTTCCAGACTTTAAATTGCAATCTAACTAACATGAATACAAATGAGCCTAAAAATAATATTGCATATGTATAAAAAGTCAAATAAGGGGAAATATAAATCACCAGCTATGCTTATGTCTGTTGAATTTTAAGCCATGATAAAAGAATGACTCTGCCGTGGCTCATTAACTAACACACTTCTAAAAAACAAATCGTAATTTTTTCCCATTTTATGTAACATTTTATTTTGCCTGATTATGTGTCCTCATAAAACAGGCCTCTGTGATTTATATAAATGTGGAAAGGAGTTATTTCTGAGATATTATTGGCAATAAGGAACTGGCTTAGGCAAACTATTTTAAAATTGCTAGGGGTTTATATAGAGATCAAATTTATGACCACGTAAATTCATATAACATATACATTTAATTTCATTGCTTTGCTGTAATTGTTCTGTCCCTTTGCACATATCCTAATATAATCTTTGTTCATAGTCTTCAGTTGTCTGATTTTTTCTTCAGACTCCCTTCTATGAATTGTCTCTAAGATTTATATAAATTTAATGTGATTAGTCAAAGAGATTCAATTAGAATGTTTTCATGAACCCCATAAAACATTACATTGTTAGAGTAAATGATTCAGCTTATGATTCAAACAAAAAAATTTCTTCAACCCTCCCCAATCACCTCTAATCGTAGTGGACTCTGCAGAATTTAGTGACATTTTAATATTATTTAATGTTTAATATTAATTGCAAATATAATATTTAGAGTTAGAAACTAACTCATAATATTTAGTAATAATAAGGATCTACTGACTTATTGTATGATTAATCACTATAGTTTCAGCTGTCAAGTATCTGCCAACATAAATAAAAATAAACATGAGGTTGAACATGTAGATGTATAAATATCATCTGATAGTGTCAGATTTAGTAAGAAATGATTAAATGCATGAATATTTATGCTGTATAGAATTTTTGTTTCATGTTAATAATAAAGAACTGTGTATACATGTACAATCTGCCTGTATAGTGAGTAGTTTCTCTTAATTTTATTTGCATGAATATGGAGGAATATACTAATATTCTGTGATATTAAACAGTCTTCAATATAGGTAAAAGGGATTCAAAAGAAAATTTGAATAAATATTCCATATTTACCATTTTTGTGAGCTTTGTAATAAACTGCAGAAAGCTTTGTCATCCAGAATACTTATTACTAAAATTTGCACAGTGAAAGTAGATTGACATTAACAGAGAAAAATAAATATAATCCATTTTCCAAGACATTGAAATATGCTAAATAAGGTAAAAGATGTGAAATAATTTTGAAAATTTAAAGTGTTATTTCAAATATAAGTTAATTTTATCTTCGTCATCATCATCGTTTTATGGAAGAAAGGCTGATTTAATTTGCCAAGATTATTTATTCTAATTGAGATTAAAAGCTGCTTCCTGACATATGAATTGATTCTTATATATTCTTTCCTGAGATATTATTGACTGAAACATGTTGATTAAATTTTGTAGTAACAATTATAAGATTCAGAGATGGCATAACTTTATGTAGTTTATAATTTAGTAATATGAATTGACATTTCTCTAGTACTGTGAAGTTTTCAAAATGCTTCCATAAGCATTATCTGTTCTGATTCCTACAACTGTCTTTGTAGTAGGAAATTGCATTCCTCCTTTAGAGAGGAAAATTTAAGTTTTGGAGAGATTACATTACTTAGATATTCGATGGCTGAATCAGAGCTCAGCTCATGTCAAAAGAGAGCATGTGTAGTCATGGATGGGGATCTGGGCCTTGGAACCAAAAGGACTGTTCAAGTTAGAATTTCACCTTTTCCTTTGTGCCCTTGTGCAATTACACAATTTCTTTCAGTCTCAGTTTCCTTAGTACATGAAATAAAGAGAGCAGGGCTCTTTGTAGGATGCTGTGACAAATTAATTGACAACTGAAAGGTGATTAGATTGTAACTGGTATATTTTTAGTGACTACCCAATAAATATATGTTAATTGTTATTGATGAGTACTGATTCAATCTTTAAATTCCAAACTTCTATTATTTTGTGTATTGATCAGAACTTTTTCAGCTTGAGAGAGATGACTAACTTAAAGTAACAGTCAAAATGGTGAGTTCTTTGACCACTGAGTTAGGAAAGTTGCTGTGGTAACTCATACATTCAAAGGAAAACTAGAATCTCTGATTAGATGACATTGAAGACTCAGATCTTCCCCAGTCTAAATCTCTACCCATTTCCCTTTCTGTTGTCTGTACCTCACCATGTGGGATCACCTCATTCTCTTCTACCATAGATAAATTTAGTCCAGGTGTTCGTAGGTTAGGCCCAGGGAAGGGCTCTTAGGGGCAATGCTCATTTATGCTGCTCCTCTTTTCTTCCACCAATATTGCTAGGGGAAGTGGTTTGGGATGGCATATATTTATCTCTGTCTTAGGGTTTTAGTTTATTATCTGAATAAATAGAATAGAAAAATAGAACTGTTGGGAAAAAAATAAAAAGCAAAAACAAAAAGATAAGAAAAATATATGAACCAGCATAGCATATTAGATTTTTACTGGATCAGGAAAATCAATCATAAAGTTAACATTGGATACTAAACCTGTTAAAGAAGGTTTTCATAAGGTCCCTTTGTACTTTAGAATATTGTTGTGCCATGATCTCACCATGCAGCTAGCCCAGGGCAGGGGCTACTGAGCCTTTGCTGCCACTGGAGTGCAGGGAAGAGTGTTTGCTTTTACATTCCTACACTAGCAGATGGACAGGCTGGTGATGGTTTTATTTCAAATCCAGAAGAGGGGGTATGTAACTACATAATCAAAGACACATTTACCAGATGTTGTAGGTTATACTAAGATGGCGGCAGAAACTTGACTCTGGACAATTACACTGTACTAGTTACCTTTTTGTTAATTTTTCACGAGGGTGTCTTCTACACCTAAGCTTTGTGAGAACATTCATATTGTTAAAATATTTCAAAGTTATTTAAATTTCTAATGTTCAAAGCACAAAATTTAAATAAAAGATTTGTCTAGCCCCTCAAGCCCCTCTGTGGTTTCTGGACCAGACTTTGCACAATACCCAATTGATATAAATTTCAGGGGAGGTTAAATTAAAGAATTTTGTTAGATAAAAGAGCTGTTTGGCAGTAATTAAAATTTCAATTAAAAAAAGAACTATCTATTTAGCAGTTCAATTGTCATAAGTCAAAGCATACTTCAGGGTCTCCCTTATTGTGGAACTGGTAGACTTTACACTTTTTCTTTTGTACTCTTACTATGAGTTCCCACATTTTTTGCAACATAGAAATTCTGATGTTTTATTTCATGTCCAAACTTAAAATTACTACCTGCCCCCCAAACCTGCCCTCCTGTTTTTTATTCAGTTGTTTCTCAACTCTGAAGCCTAGAAGACATCCTTGAACTCTTTCTCAAGCCCTCAATCAGGATTAGTCCGTCTAATGAATCTTACTCCTAAGGAGCTCTTAATTTTGTCTGCTTAATTAAATTTTTATGGTTCTATTTCACTTACTATAAACCTTATTGATTAGTTGTTTACTTCATAGGAAATTCTGATTAATGATATCAACTTCATGCATGTAGTAGCATCATAGTATACCAATATATAAAAATCTATGAAGGTTAATGAAACAATTTAATATAAAACAGGGCTACTTTAACAAACTTGAATACAGTTATTTATTAATAGATTAATAATTGTTTTTAAAATTTTTAGTGCATTATAGTTATATGTAATAGTGAGATCCATTTTGACATATTCATAAGTGCTCCATTCCAATCTCCAGTATTACCCACTTCCTCCCCTCCTTTGCTTTCTATGTCAAGATATTGCTTATTATAAATAAGAACTGTTTCCTTCCAGAAATAATTCTGATGAATACAATATATAACTATAAAATGAATATATGATTGGGGCTTGTTAATGATTATTTTTTTTATGACTCTCTCATTTATTATAGCTCACAAGACCTGGAATTTGCTTCTGTTTATTTTCCTATTTAATATTCATTATTGCTTTATAATATGAGACTTTCCAATAAAATGTTTATGGATAGTAATTATCCTATAATGCTCATATTATTTTCATTTCCTGTCACATATACAAAAGTCATAAAATACCACCATTGTAGATACATGATCAAGGTATGTTTCAATAATTTAGAATTGTTCACTCATTTCCTGAAGTAGGAAGTTAAGTAGTAAGATGTATATGTGTTAAACCTAGGGCACATTTATATTTTCTTCTGAAATTTCAGTGTAATGATTATTAATAATAACCCATATTCTCCTGAACATATTTGCAAAGTAAGTGTATTAACTGTGCATGTCCTCTGAACTTTCAACTATTGATTCCCTGGAAAATGAGAGCTGTGACTAATGCACCCACTACTTATGTATGAATAACATACTATATATGGGGATGGTATATGGAACACTCAGGACAAAATTGTCCTACATGAGTACAGATAATTTTTCTCTTTTATAAATCTTTAAATTCCTCTCTAATAATACTTCTGGATACTTTAAAGCTTAGGATGACTGAGAAATAAATTTAAAAGTAATTCAAATGTTACAAAAATTATGCTGTTTCTGATTTAATGCAATGGATTTCCTTTGAGATGGAATGAAGTATGTTAGTAAATAATTAGGTCAATTGATTCTAAAACTAATATTATGATGTATTGTTTTGTTTTGTTTTTTGGGTACCAGGGATTGAACTCAAGGGCACGCGACCATTGAGCCATATCCCCAGCCCTATTTTTTGTATTTTATTTAGATACCTGGTCTCACTGAGTTGCTACCTGGTCACTAGCTTTTGCTGAGGCTGGCTTTGAACTCACAATCCTCCTGCCTCAGCCTCCAGATACAAACTGTTTTGAACTGAAAAGGAAGGAAAACTATAAAGGAAAGTTAACAGTGTCATGGGTAATGTTTTTAGTGGAACTATTTTTTCTACAGAATGTTTCAGCAACTAATGATAATTTTCTATGTATCTGGCAAAGATAACCAAATGCAAGATGTTAAATTATTATAAAATCAAAATATAGTTATTAGAAAGAATTTTAAAGCATTGAAAATTGAAACTTCCTATTAATTCCATTATCTGAGAAATAAAACAATATTAATTTAGATTTTATTCATTCTGGTTCTTTAAACATAAGTGTACACATTGTCTTGAAAATTTTCATATTCTATGTAGTGTCTCATTCATTTAGCCTGATACAACAAATTACCATAAATGGGAGACTTAAACGGAAACATATTTCTCTGTTTTGGAGCCTGGGAAGTCCAATATGGGGTTCTTGTGCAGGCTGTCTTCTTGCTGTGTTCTCACATGGCAGAGAGCAGAGAGAAAAAGCAAACTGTCTTGTATCTTTTAATAAGGTATTCATCCTATTCATGGGGGCACCATGCTCATGACCCCACTTTCTAACATCATATTGGAGGTTAGCATTTCAAAATATGTATGTATATATGTGTGTATATATGTATTGGTACCAGGGATTGAACCCAAGGGTGTTAAACCACTGAGCCACATCTCCAGCCCTTTTAATTTTTGTTTTTATTGTGAGGCACTGTCTTGATAGATTGCTTACAGTCTCACTGATTGCTGAGGCTGGCTTTGAACCTGCAATTCTCCTGCCTCAACCTCCTGAGCCACTGGGATTATAGGTGTGCACCACCATGCCAGGCTCAAAATATGTGTTTTTGAGGGAAAGGGGCACAGATTTCAATCCAGGGTATTTTATCCCTCTCCCCCCCCCGAAATTCATGTCCTTCTTACTTGCCCAAGCATTCACTGTGCTAAAACTTTAGTATCAACTCTCAAATCTAAAGTCTCATCTAAATTTTATATAAAGCAATTACAGACACAAGATACTTTTCTTATTTAGGCAAGATGGAAAAATTCAGATATATATTATCCTGTTGATCTTAACACAATTACATAAATATTGTTGGACACTGCCCAAAATTCTATTTTAATGACTACATAGTTGAATATTTAATGGCCTATAACCCCTATTTTATCATTCTCAAATTGTTGAATATATTAGCTTTATTTCCATTTACACTATTACAAATAGCACTTTGATGAACACAAGGGAATATAAGTGTATATTTCTACTTCTTAAGAATGGATTAGTAATATTTATAAGGGAAATTACAGTTTCAGAGGTAAAATTATTAAGAGATTTGAGAAAACACCAGTGTATATGGCCAGGAAGGCTCATATTACTATTCTAGTATGAGTAATATGATATATTTACATTTTCCTCTTCATTTGTGTTTATTTCTTATGTCACATAAAGTGGACCTTCATTATTAGGTAGACACCATAAAAGTGAAATGCTCTGTTTTGGTATAAAGAGATCTTAAGGTTAAAATAATTGACTAAACATACGGTCTTTATGATTGGAGCTTGTAAGATTCTTGTCTACATAATTGGTTAAATTGTTTATAACTGCTTCTGAAGTTACATAAGAGATTGGTTTCATTTAATTTGTTCTCAAATTTCTTAGAATCTCTCCACTACTTTTATTATACAAGTCTTAGTGTATCTTTACTAAACAGAAGCTTTAGTAAATAAGTTGAGTTAAAAATATATTAAGAGCATTGTGGATAATATTTGTTTATAAAATTCAGAGACTTTTGATGACATATTTAATAAGAGGATAGACCCTATTGACTGAGTATGTAAAGATTTCGATTATTAGATAATTGTATTTGTAAGCAAGGCAAAAACACAGAAATTCAGCTTTCTGAATTAGTACTATTAGTATTTTCATTTAAGAGTTCATTTGACCACAGACCAGGGATTCCTAACTACTGATCAAGAATGGGTGAACCCATCAATTTTTCTAGGGGATGACCTTCTTCTTTTGAGGAAAAAGCAGCTTTCCAGTGATGTACATTTTATAAAAATACTTGGGCCATGATTGGAGGCATGATCCTGGTGAGTTTGTACAGACACAAGAGGATAGTATGGGTGCAGAAGAGAAAGCAAAAGAAAGCTACAAAAGAGAAAATGAGCAAGGTAACAAGTGATACTTTGTAAGGCTCACTATCAATTTAAGATTTGATTATTTTTGAAATAGCTGCTACACTATTAGAAGTTTTGCATACAGACTTGACATGATTTACATTTACAATAACATTACTTTAGTTGTCTGTTTAAGAATAAAAAGTGGGAAAACAACAGTAGAATCAGAAAGTCCTGTGGGAAAATCACTTCCATAAACAGCAAGTAAAATAATGATGGTACTTTGACTTTGTTAAAAGTTTTGTAAAGTGATAAATGTTGAGATAGAGCTCAAAATTTTGCTAATATATTGGGTAGAGTTACTTTTTAGCTTAAGTAACTGGGAATGTAGAATTGCAATCATCTAAGTTGAGGACAGATATGACTGAGCAAGTTTGGTGGAAGTAGAAGTGTTGGGGAGGGGTCATGATCCAGATTTGGACATGTTAGGATACTTAGCAGTGTTTAGTTGGCATTTTATTTGAAGTCTGGAATTTTTTTTTTTTTTCGCTACCAGGTATTGAACCCAGGGGCGCTTAACCATTGAGCCACATCCCCAGCTCTTTTTAATATTTTATTTAGAGACAGGGTCTTGTTGTTTTAGGACCTTGTTAAGTTGCTGAGGCTGACTTTGAACTTGCCTCGAGCCTCAGCCTCCCAAGTCTCTATGATTACAGGTGTATGTACCATGCCAGGTTGGAGTTTGGAATTTAGGAGGTAGGTCCATGTAGAGATCCATATTTGTACTTTTTCAGAATGTAGCCAGTATTGGAAGCCATAAGCCAAATTCGATTATCATTTGACTTGAGAAATAGAAAGTAGATCTGTGAAAAAAAAAAAAACTTTTTAATGTAAAATAATATTGTGTTACCAAATAGACAATTTTAAAAAGCAGATTTTGAAATTGTTTATACTAATCTAGATTTTGTGCCATTATTGCATAATTTCATAATCTGACATGGATTTATAACAAATATCAGTGTGAAAAACTATACAAAATAGTGGTAAGATTTAGAATGGTATTACTGAAAATTTTCAAGGCCATTCCCCCCACCTTCTATCTTCATTTTGATGTGGACATACAACCTAGTGACAGAGTTTTCAACTTTTATTCTTTTAGTTGTGTTTTCCTGTGCAACACACATCTATCTGTACCATCTCTCAGTTCTCCCCAAGTAAGGTAAAAATATGTATAAGAGGCTCCTCTGAGCCACCTGCATAACCTTCACTACCTCCAACCTAACCTCAGTCTTCTAAATTTATTAAATATATGTGTCAAGTGTGAGTGTGGAAGATGCATATACACATGCACAAATGCACAAATATTTCAGTGAACGTCTATGTGAATATCTTCTCATGACAGTACATATGGTAGCATATATAATTACATGTATTAAATAGAGATCTCTTTATGTAAGAATAAACAATATGTGCAAAAATGACTACAAAGGAATTGTCAGTATTTTTAAATTAATATTCAAACAATTTGAATTTTGAATTGTTGGTTGATAAACATTTCAATAAACATTTTAACTTATTCTCTTATATTACTTTGGAATCTTACATATGTATTGTCTTTAAATAAAAAAAAGTGTTCGGAAGATTCAGAATTTATAAAATATTTAACTATGGCAATTGTATTAGAGTACTTAAAGAATTCCAGAAGTATGTTTAAAAAGTAAAAATAGATTCAGTTTATTGACAAAATGTGATAATTCATTTGGAAGTTATATTTAATAATTCTAGAGTAATGTTTAACCTACATTTAAATTTCATTTACATTAAATAAATCTCAACAATTTATTTTTTAACTCTGTGGGGTAACTTTCTCCTTTTTGAAAACTACCAGTTGGTTTGAGAGTTAATCACATGCATTCAACAATTCACGGACTTTTGAGAGCACTGTTTGTTTTCAGATGGTAAGTAATAGTGCTTTATGAGTCTTTTTACGTCGTAAATGAGTGTAATGTCTTTGAAGAATGGAAATATCTTACATAGTTGCAAAAAAGGAAAGACGACTAAGATTGGTCCCACCACAAATTTAATCTAATGCTAATGAGACATCTTATTTAGCTTTGTGTAAATAGAACTACATCTGTAATTAGTGTGGAGCAGCATGTGGAATCCATTGGGAATGTGTATTCATATGTGTATCTCAAGGACATCAGAGTAATCCTGCTTACAAATACGTAAATTTTAATATAATTTGTTTTACAAACTGCGGTGTCTTAAAATACTTTACACATCTATTTCTGATGTGTTTTGATAATATTTTCCCCAAATTTTGAATTTGATGATTTGAACTGTACTTGACAGTCTATACCCTTAAGTAATTTAAAAATGTTTAGCATAATTTTGTTATTTCCATAAGGGTGCTTCTGTTCTTTCCTTCTTTGACCTTCCATATGCATTCTATAGAAGTTTGCATACATGAGGACAGATTGAACACTTGTAATACAAACTTGAAAACTTGAAAATTCCCCTGTAAAAAACATTTTGATTTTTATGAATTCTTATAATGCTGGTTTTCCAAAACAAATTGGCTCTAGTCAGTTTTGGACATTTGGTTTGTAGTTCCCAGGATACCAGATCCCACCGAATCCCATTTTTTTTTCTATTTTGTTGGAATTTGATCATAGATATTTACTCACTTGGAAAGTATGAATTAAACATTAGATTTTTGAGACCATGTGATAAATATGCAAATAAGTGTCAATTGGAGGTAAAGGTATACTTTTGATTGTGAAGGAATGTGATAATCATTGGTTGATTGGGTAGAGGAGTTGAGTTAAAATAATAATATAAATAAATTAAAACTATTATCTTTTATTTAGAAGATAGGTTTAAAATAAATTTGTATGTAGTGTGAATTTTATAAAATAATCATTGTCTAAAAACAATCAGTGATCTCTCATTTATCACTTGAGTCTTGTAAGAGTAACCTCCACCAATAGAGTTATACCCCAGATTTGTAAGTAGCTAACTCATTAAGGTGGGTACAATCTTTGTGTCATTGAATTTTAAGTAAGCAAGACATTGACCCTGGAGTCCCCAGCTATGAGTGTGACCATGTATGAATGCACATGTAGGTGATGTGTATTAGACAAAGGAAGGTTGTTAAGACACATCACAAAAGTCTGTTTTTTCCCACCCAATTGACACTAATAGTAGAATATGGATTCCAGGGAGTCCTGGAAGTACCATCTTGATGATTTAAAGATACCAAAGTTTTCCTTGAGTAAGGAAAATATTCCCGATAACGATTCTTTCCCTTTCTCTACTGGGAGAACAGTTTCCTGTCTTTCTGTAGCCTCAGGTAATATAAACAGAGACTCCAGTTTTGGCAGGAAGATGAGAATAAATGATTTCTGTATTTGTTTAAAGTTGTATTCATAATATTTGTGTAAATGAGTAACTTTGAGGAAAATAATGTTGCTGTCTATCATTTTTATGTTTTCGAGGTGGAAATAAGGCTAAGACATCGTCTTTCCTCCTAGGTTTTCTTAAGTCACTACGTGTTAGTATATCTTTATGTAAAAAAAGTACATTTAGGAAATTAACAACACAATTAACACCATAAACTAAAGGTGGTAATAAGTATGTCCAAATCTCGATTGATTCTGAGTCACAGACACTTAAACTTAGGGATTTGGCAAGTACTGTCAGGTGGCTAAAATAAATGAAGAAAATAGGAACAGTGCCAATTAGAACATTGGAAGGAACCCAGAATTCAACCATTTAATGAAGTGTTTAATATTGCAGAGCATGTTATTGTGGTATATTTTACGTCAAACTGCTAAATATTTTTGATCATTTTGAGTAAGCTTCTTTGCCACTATTTTGTAGAATGTTCATTTGTGAAAGATTTATTTCACTATACATATTTCTATGTTCTGTAAAATTTGAATCCATTAATTACTATACTAGTTTTAAATAACCTTTTTCTCAGTTTACTATACTTTCTAGTCTAAACTTTGCCTAAAGTAAGAAATAGACCCAAACTCCAAAGTACTTTCTTGAGAAGGAAAATATATTTAGAATCCAAATGTATTTTTATCAAACCAGTATAAATTTATAAATGAAATTATGAATATTCAGATTTAAAAGGTATTCAGTATTTTCTAGATCTTAAAAACCTGTTTTAAATGTTTAATTTTAAATTAAACTATTTTTTTAGGTAATTTAAAATGGATGTTTAAAATATAAATGCAAAATACTTGATATATAATTCACAAGAGTACCAGTTTGAAATTATTTTATTATGTTTGTGTTCTGAATTCTGTAGCCATTTCAAGAGTTCATGATTTGTTATTATAGTGAGTTTTATAAAGGATGATAGCATAACTAATTTTAAACTCAATGCATTATAATAGAAAATCGTCATTTTAATGAAGCCTAAAATGATAAAGTATAGATATAACAATCTGCATACACCAAGAAGAAATTTAAATATTAACTGCCTTTTCTTAAAGGAGAATTTCATATTTTCCAAAAATTTTATTTTATTTTTTTCCTTCTGTCAAATGAGCTGGATGACGATCATCTGAAAAATAAGCAAAAATATAGGAATGGCTATTCTGCAATGTCAGAAATATAAAAAACTCATTTTATTCTATGCGTAAATTAAAATATGAGAATATTTTAATATGGTAGCAAAATTTCCTCCATACCTATTACTGTCTGAAGTGGAGTGTCTGAAGCAAATTCAGGAAGCCTATCCATTTGCAAGTGGCTGCCCTCCTTCTTGATGTGCATTGTTTAAGTTGCAGGAAGATTTCATCATTGATAATTGTTAATGATTGTGGTGCTGTGGAGTGAGAATAAATCATCACTATTTCATAAATGAAAAACTTTCCTAATTATCTTAGTAAAATCAGTGATTGCTGCACATTCAATCCAAAAGTATAAAAGTCTTATCTAGTTTGATTAAACTTAGTTGGGCTTTTAATCCTGATCATCCTGGCAACTTTTTTTCAATGGGTACTTTTTTAAAAATTCAAATTCATTCAAATTAAACATTGATTTCAAGCAGCAATAATTTAATAATGCTAAAAAAATCTAATAATCTTGAGACATTCTTGACTACTCTTAGAGCTGCTGAAGGGGAGATTAGTGGATAGGAAGTCAGGAATTACTTATTCTTCAGAATAAATCTGACATTGAAACAGCATAATATAATACAACTTTAAACAAATCAATGCAGGACTCTGAATGTTCTCAGTTATAAAATGATAGTGTTGAACTTGACAATCATTCAGCTTCATTTCAGTTCTTTTATAATCATCTTTGGAAATGGTGATTTTGATTTTCTTAAAGAGTATTATTGGCATAGACAACAAAGAATTTAGAATGCCTTGCACAAAAGCTCTCAATTTTAGCTCAAGGCAGGCATTGTTCATACACATAACATATAATTCAAAATCTGTGTTAAGTCTGAGACTCAAAGATTTATGTCCCAGAAGTGTCGGATCCATGACTCACGATTGTCAAATTTAGAACTAGAGTAATGTTTTGTACCAAGTGGTAGCTGTAGAGTGTTCCCTGTGGTCTCTGCATGGAAAAGGCAATTCAACAGCTGGGGCCTAATAGCCTTCTAAGAGAAAAATCAAGAAACCTCATCAGCAAGGCTGATGGTTGCCTTTTACATTATCCTTGGGATGAACAAAACCCTTGGGCCCAACTGACAGCCTCATCTTTACCTCCCTCCAATCCAAGACTTTCTATGATACAAATCCCCAAAGCCCTGAACATACTCCTCATGCAGAGAAAGGACTGTAGATGTCTTTTCCAGTTTCATAAAGAAAAGTGCAAGAGTTGCCATACCATGGACTGGACATAACTAAAGCATTAGGGATTTGGTGACACTCTCAGGCACCAAATTGAAAAGCCATGTGAAAAAAATCTTATCTTGCAGATAATCTTTTTTAATTTAAGATAAATCAGTTGAAATCTTTCAAGCAGAAAGTTTGGTCAAGTGAGAACCACTGGTTGTTTGGGATCAAAGTCAATGAGCAAATGGAAATCATTGCAGCATCTCTCATTTCCCTAGTGGATATTAGACCACTCAAAATGTGTCACATAATTTACAGTCCTTCGATAGTAATTGAATATACACATTGAGAGTGCCCTGCAAGAACACTTAAGGAAGATTGAGTACAAGAGGACTTGCTTACATTAGTTTTGGCTCCACTCTGGGTTTTGTGTTTAATTTTTTACTTGAGATTAATTTCAAATTCGTGGTTTCATCCTATCCAAACAAAAGCTTTGGGAAATGAGATTAACAGTAGCATCAAAGAAATTATGTCTTTTAGTTTTAAAGACATTGGGTATTTTAATAAGACAGAAGGACATAGTCAAATCTGTAATCTGCCATAAATAATTTTCAAATGACAAACATAGTATAATGCTACAATAAATAAGAAAAATGTTTTTTAAGTTGTTTTCTAAAAGCAGAATGATATTTTCTAAGATTTAACATAATATTTCTATTTAAATATTTGAGATTTTCACTAGTACTTAGGAAAATGAAATAATTTTCTAGTTATGCTTGAACTATTAAAATTATCTTCCTTTGAATATTAAGATTTTGGGGTTGGGGATGTAGCTCAGTTGGTAGAGTGCTTGCTTTGCAAGCACAAGGCCCTGGGTTCAATCCCTAGCACTGGAAAATAAATAAATAAATATTAAGATTTTCTTTTCTTTCTTTTAACACTAATAAATTTTTATGTTGTATATTTGCTTTATGAAACTTTCAGTTCTTCCACATGTATTTTATCATAGGTCCTTCTTTACATTTTTTTTTTGGCATGCAACGTGGAATATTCCTAGGTAGTTACCTTTAATATATATGGGAATACAGAACAAAATAGTAAAGATTTCAACTTAATTTTATAAAGACCTCCAGGTATTCTAAGAGTGTGATAGGACAATGGGAGTTGAGAGAAAGACTGATTTGAAAAATAATTTTGGTTCCTTCCTTCTTTCTCCCTTTCCTCCCTCTCCTCTCTTCTTTTTTTCCTCCTTCTCCTTCTATCTTGTAGCATGTTTGTGGTATCCACCAATGGTTTTTCCATGGATCTCTTTTTTCTCTTTAAAAAAAAAATATATATATATATACATATATACACACATACATAATTTTTATATATACACATGCTACATATGTGTGTATATAAAAAATTTATGTGTATATATGTATGCATATAAATATAAAATTTTCCAGATTATTTCCACTGTTCCCTGAGTCAAACATTGTAGCCAAATTTATTTTCTGGTCACTGATATTTACTTTTAACAAATTACATTTTATTGAGGAAAAAAACAGTAGAAAAATAAAAGTGATTAACCAGAAAATGCTCATCAAGTAAATGTTTTCCCATAGCTCAAATATACATGTAAAATGCACAATATAAAGGTGAAAAATCGTTCAAATCCTCTTTCCTTCATCTTTGGAAACACTGCACTACATCAGTTGCAGAGATTTGTAGTAAAAATCAAAGATAATATATGTTTTAAAACTACATCAATATTTCTGTCTCTATTTCCCATTGCCTAAATTGGAAGGATTGCTTTTCATACACCAGTGATTGCAAGCCTAGGGGGATCATGCAGAAGTGTATGATACAAATTATTAATATCAAACTCCCAGAAAGGAAAAATGATGTTAATATGAAATAAAAATAAATTATAGAATAAAAATAAGAAAACACTAAGCTTATTTTTAGCACAATGATACAGTGCTAAAGACTATTATCAAAGATGTGAACTTCATTGAAAAGAAAATGTTGAACTGACAATTGCTTCTCTGTCAAATCTTACTACCAAGATATTATGTCACTTTCTAATTACTCAACTTTTCTCTATCCTACTGTGAAATGTGATTATTCTCAGAAAGGAACCAGGAAAGAAGTAATACCAAGCACATGGAAATGAAAGGCCTGGGCAGTTTTCTGAACTTTTTGTTAGGTAAAATTTCAGTTAACCCAAATTAAATCTATCTATGAATCTCAAATGCACAGGTGAACATTCTTATAACAGCATTCTTTTAACAACTCAAAGTCATACTTCATATTTGCATGCTTCATGGATAATAGAATAATATGAAATATGAAGTAGGATTTCATGAAGGTGGGGCAACTAGAAAAGCTATTAAAAATAAATATATAGTAGTATATATAACTATGACAATATCCAAAATAAGAAGTTAGTAACCATAGAGATCTTTCTGAGAACCTGTATGCTTTTCTTCTCTCTTTCACCTGGACTACTTATTGATTACAGATCACTCTGATTATAGCGATGAACTAGCCATTTTTCCACACTCTCAGAAAAATTATAGTCTTGCAATGGTAAATGTATTTTCAAATTAACAGAAGAGAATCAATCACCCAGGAGATAAATTTCTTTTTAAGTTATTAATTATTATTTTATAGTACATGTTAAGAGAAGAGGATAAGGTTATCATCATATAATGTGATTTGTATTATTATTGCTGGATGCAGGGACATTATTTAATTCAAAGAGCTATGGAATAGAATGGTTCACTCTCAATGTAGTGACATGACTTAATTTTTCATTTCATTTATTTATTTATTTATTTATTTATTTATTCTTTTATTTACTTATTGATTCATTGAACACAAATGGAGTACAGCTATTGTTTCACTGTTTGTACACAAGGTAGAGTCACACCATCTGTGCATTCATGCATGTACACAGGGCAATGGTATCTGTCATAGCGTTTTTCTTGTGGTGGTAATCATAAGCAGTATGAGTCCAGACAGTGCATTATTCAAGTTTAATTTGGGCATTGTTGTTCTGCAGGGAGTGAGTGACTATCAATTACAGCAATATTTTAACATTTGTATAAAGAGTTATGATATGTATCAATAGGTCCTAAAATTTAAATTGTCATGGGAAAAACTGGTTGAATAGAAGTTACATATACCCAATTACTCTGAATTTGTTGGTATTTGAAGGTTTAGGAAGTATATTAACAAATGTGCTCATTGATATATTGTCCTTGATTTAATTCCACTCATGTTGCTGATAGGCAATTTTGTCTCCTAGATGCTACAAATCTTGTATTGAGTCCTGTAAGGAACTGTTAGGGGCCCAAGACAGGATGTATGATCTGCTACCCAGTATCCCATGCTTTTCATTCCTATTAGCATAAGTGATATTTCCTGAAAGCACTGAGTCTCCTTAAGCAATGATCAGGTCTTTGGTACCACAAGTAAAGGATCTTCAGTCACAGTCCAGGTGATGGACAGTCACATACCACTTAACTCCAGGATATGTTCTGAGAGATGAATTCTGCAGTTTCATCACTGTGTGAACATCACAGAATGCTCTTATTCAAAAGCAGCTGCCACATCATGAGGTGGTTTAATCTTCTGGTACCACTGTTGTATATATGGTTCGTTGCTGACTGAAGTGTTGTGATGTGTATGAGTGTGACTGTATGAGGTTATTGACAGAGAGACCCCTGGAATTAAGAGTCCATTGCATTCCTAGATGGTTATCTTTAAGACACTGTGAATAGTAGTGGTACCATAAGATTAAACCACCTCATGATGTGGTATAGTAGACACTGTGAATAATAGACAAATGTGTGTGTTCATGTGTGTGTAAATGCACATGAACTCACAAAGGTAGCTTAAAGATAAATATTTCATCCAAAAATATTGGGAAATGATAGTAAGTCAGAAAACTCAAAGCTCAGTAAATACTTTTAGTGATAAACTCTAATGTTATCAGCACTGTTTGTTAACAAAGTTTTTCTTCATGATAGCCCTCTATCAGGCAATAGTATAGCCTCCATTCTGTAGATTAGGAAACTGAGGTTCACAGAGTGAGTACTAAGAATGAATAGACAGTAGTGTAAGGGCCAGAATTTGAATCTAATAAACTGATTCCAATAAAGTCCATGTGCTTAATCACCACTCCAGGTTGACTCTCTAAAAGTGAATTCAAATCCTTATAATGCATGATTGAATAGCATAAGACAAAGCTCTACTGAAGTGATTTATTTAATATTTGAGTGAAAGTAAAAAATAATTTAAATACATAAATCTTTGGCAAACCTAAATACAAGATTCAAGATCACAGTCAGAAAGAGTAAGTAAAACAAAAATAATTAAGTGAAGGGAGGATAATTCTAATAAAATTGCAATATAAAATAAGGAACTCATTGGGAAAAAAATGAACAGAAAACACAAAGTTCAAGATGCTAAATTTTTATTAAATAAGCAATTCCACATCTCAACAACAAATTATACATAGGACAAAAAGAGTTAACAAGACACTAAACTGGCTATGGAGACCTGAAAGACACCAAAGTCATAAAGAATGGAGTTCAAGCCAGAGACTTAAGGAAAAAAATCAGCACTACGATACAACCCTCGTCAGAGTGGTGCATGCTGCCTCCACCGAAGCAAAACAAAACTTAAACAGCATCAGTAACAAATTATCTAACAGATAAAATTACTTGGTTGTACAGCCTCAATTGTCTACTCCTCCATTTGGAAATAATCGTATTATTATTTGAGTTTGCATTAAAATGTATTCTTAACAAAACTTTTGTCAACATAAGAAAAAAAAATGTAAAAACTGCAAATATTTAAGAAGAAACATTCTCTAGACATTTTAGGAAATCTGTTTAAGAACAAACAGTTGGTATGCAAATTGTGAGTTAGAGTTCCTGAATGGACTAATTAACAAATTCTCATTTGTTAAGTTGAAGTCAAATGATAGGTTTAATGAAAATCACAGCTATACAGAAAAGGGAAACTTCTGCATTTGAGTCTTTTCATTAAGTCAGACAGAGATTAATCAATAAGTATCTGTAGCATGTTGCACTATTGGTCTGATTATATGATATGCTTCCTGATTTTCCTAAAATGCTAAATATTTTTATTCTGATCTTAAACTTTAGCAATCGAACAGCAAGACTGACTGTCTATAATTCAGATTTAACTGTCTTTAAATCCTAATCTGTAAACAGTCTGTTAAATAGAATACCATTGATTAAGTGATCTACAGTTAAATCAATGACATAAAATCAATATCAGAATTTAAGGGTTCAACCAGGAGTTCTCTAATAAGTTCATGTCATATAAAATACTTTGAAAAAATGCCTCATCTTTACTTTTAAATTATCTCAAAATCTTGAATTTGAAATCTTGGTGAATTCACAGCTCTCTGGCAGGGAAATTTTCCAGGGGGTGTGGTGGAGAAAGGAGAACAGAAACCTAAGTAAATAATATGAAGCTCCAGGTTTGCTTCTTCTCAGTGCACATTCATCTCTTTGGCATGATGAAGGGCAGATCAACGTTGATTGTAAAAACAAACACGATTAGCACTAATGCAGCATATGTTAACACTGCTGCAACCTAATGATGAATGAGCCGTGAGCGATGCCAACACCTGTTCTTGACGATGATGCGTGACACCCAACCCCAGCGGAGTGATGAGCACTCAGACACTGCCATGCCCGTCTCACTGATTACAGTGGTTTGTGGAGGTCTGATAGCTTTCTCACTCTCAATCTCTGACTTCATTTATTCATTCATAACTTCACAGTTGTCTTTGAGCTGTGGATATCCAGATGTTGAGTCTAAATGTATTAGGCACAAGGGGCGTATTAAGTTACCCCAAGTCCTAGGGGACTGGCAAATGTGTCTGCATACCAGAATAATCCCTTCTAAAACACCATTGTTTTCTAACTTGGCCCTGATGTTGATTGAAGGAATCTGGCATCTCAATTCGATTGACTCTTAATTTGGCAATGCCTAAAGGTATTTTGATAATCTCAGAACGAAATGAGAATAGCTGAACATTTGTGATCGTAAGATCCATATTTAGTACACAAAATGCTTAAGTAAAAATATTATAATGATGAATTGTAAGTAGTAGAATTCTGACATCATCTTCCTGTCTTGTTTTAGCAAGGAATAGATGACATACCTATCCAGAACTTCAATACCATTTAGTGTTCTGTGTGCCATACAATTCCATGTCCTATATAAGGTGAATTATTTCTACTCTTACTTCTTACCTCATCTTATGTCTGGTGACTCTTCTTCCTCTTTGTTCCAAATCCTAGTTGACAAAATCCTATTCCAAGTATAATTCCTTTCCCTGTAGTTAGACCATGCCTACCTTGAGGGCTTGTGTCTACATTGTTTTTTTATTCTTATTTTAGAATCTGACACTTCTGCTCTATCTCCAAATTTGTTCAGTCTTCCATTCTTAAGAAAAAATTCTGTTTCCAGTTCTTGATCCTATGTTATGATGTTCTCCTTTCATTGGTGATTTATCAAACAAATGACTGAATTCATTTCTATAATGTCTTCATGTCTTTTTTTTTTTTTTCTTTTATTTACTTATTGATTCATTGAACACAAATGGAGTACAGCTATTGTTTCACTGGTTGTACACAAAGTAGAGTCACACCATCTGTGCATTCATGCATGTACACAGGGCAATGGTATCTGTCACACATTCTGTTATTAATTTTACCCCCCACCCACCCCCACCCCTCCCTTCCCTCTATGCTAGCTATCTTTCCTCCATTCTTGCCATCTTTCCCCCCCACATTATGCATCATCATTCATATATCAGAGAGACCATTCGGCTTTTGGATTTTGGGGATTGGCTGATCTCACTTAGCATAACAGTTTCCAACATCATCCATTTACCTACAAATACCATAATTTTATTCTTCTTTATGGCTGAGTAATATTCCATTGTGTATAAATACCACAGTTTCTTTATCCATTCATCTACTGAAGGGCATCTAGGTTGATTCCATAATCTAGCTATTGTGAATTGAACAGCTATGAACATTGATGTGGCTGCATCACTGAGGCAATCTGATTTTAAGTCCTTTGGGTATAAGCCAAGGAGTGGGATAGCAGGGTCAAATGGTGGATCCATTCCAAGTTTTCTAAGGAATCTCCACACTGCTTTCCAGAGTGGCTGCACCAACTTGCACTCCCACCAGCAATGTATGAGTGTACCCTTTTCCCCACATCCTCGCCAACACCTGTTGTTGCCTGTGTTCTTGATAAAAGACATTCTAATTGGGGTAAGATGAAATCTTAAGGTGGTTTTGATTTGCATTTCTCTTATAACGAGTGATGTTGAACATTTTTTCATAAATCTGTTGATTGCTTGTAGATCTTCCTCTGTAAAGTGTCTGTTCATTTCCTTGGCCCATTTATTGATTGGGTTATTGGTGTTCGTGGTGTAAAGATTTTTGAGTACTTGGTAGATTCTGGAGATTAGTGCTCTGTCCGAAGTGTGTGTGGCAAAGATTTTCTCCCACTCTGAAGGCTCTCTCTTCACATTGCTGATTGTTTCCTTTGCTGAGAAGAAGCTTTTTAGTTTCACTCTATCCCAATCATTGATTCGTGCTTTTATTTCTTGCGCTTTGGGAGTCATGTTAAGGAAATCTGGTCCTAGGCCAACATGATGAAGATTTGGACCTATTTTCTCTTCTATTAGGTGCGGAGTCTCTGGTCTGATTTCTAGGTCCTTGATCCACTTTGAGTTGAGTTTTGTACAGGGTGAGAGATATGGGTTTAGTTTCATTTTGCTGCATATGGATTTCCAGTTTTCCCAGCACCATTTGTTGAAGAGGCTGTCTTTTCTCCATTGCATGTTTTTGCCTCCTTTGTCAAGTATGAGATACCTGTACTTATTTGGGTTTGTCTCTGTGTCCTCTATTCTGTACCATTGATCTACCTGCCTATTTTGGTACCAATACCATGCTGTTTTTGTCACTATTGCTCTGTAGTATAGTTGGAGGTCTGGTATTGTGAAACCCCCTGCTTCGCTCTTCTTGCTAAGGATTGCTTTAGCAATTCTGGGTCTCTTATTCCTCCATATGAATTTCATGATTGCTTGCTCTATTTCTATGAGGTCCA